>JAVYIG010014827.1:0-39289 GCA_035222895.1 Strongylocentrotus droebachiensis | reverse complement strand
TCTCAATAAAAACTCTTACTCTTAAAAACGATGTCAGTTGTTTAAACAGAGGATCTTGAGTACCGCTCTTTTGAAGCTCGGCGGAGAGTTACGAGTGACAGTGGCCTGGTGTAGCGAGGCATCGGCAAAAGTTAACTGGAAATCTTAGCCTGTCTTAGCAGTGGAGTGGACTTTGGAATAGCACTGTTGGTGTTGTGTGAAAATGGAGAAAAGTGAGATTTTAGCACTGGATCAACTGATTCTTCTGATGCCATTGCCTACTCCTTCTCAGTCTAATAAACCGTTTAGTGATGAACTAAAAGAGGAATGCGTGATTAATATTGTAATTTATACCAGTAATCACAACTTGAATTTGTTTTAATGCCCTCTTTGAGTGCATTGCATAGTCATTACAAAACAATGACTTTGTTTATATTATTATAATACCATGAAATATGTTGGTTTGATTATAGTATATCATTCATTTATCATTCCATTGGTTTGTGTGTACTAAGAAAAGAACAAATTATGGCTTTTCATTAAAGTATCACAACATTTTGATACATTGAGAACACATGAAACTATTAAATCATTACTTTTTCTACTGTATAAACAACTCGCCTTTATTTTCCTTATACATGTATCATGTGTTAACTGAGATTTGTTTTGTAGACATCTGTTAATACCAGATTAGTAATGCTGGCTGTTTACAATGAATCTGATGCATTGCAAAATTGCTTAAATATTGGTAAACACTTCTGTTTACATATAGATGTATACTGACTGATTGTACAACCTGCATCTTTTAAAAAAATGACATAGAAAATACAGCTTCATTGAGCTTCCATTGCGTAATTTTAATTTAGAGTTATATCATGTTTGAACTAGTTTTCTTTTACGTCTCAAATCATTTTCATGCTCAAGCAATATTATCTGTCTAAATAAGATTACAACATTATAAGACTACATTACAGCCCATCTGCTGTAAACTTTTATGGGCCTTTTATGACTTATATGTAGTACATACATGATAATGTGCTATTTGGAAGGTTACATATTTTATATCAGTCATATATTATCATATTTGATGTCAGTCAATTATTATCATATTCTATGTTAGGCATTGTAATTTCATGTTTTATGTCAGGTTGATATTATAAACCATAATTTTACACCTTAAAGGTAAAAGACCAGTATTGGAAACGCCCGAATTTCAAAAAATGAAATGAAAGCTCTTATTACCAATCATGTGAAAGAATATGTTTTGAATAATACATGATGATAACATTTTTGTCAAGAAACCACCTACTAATTGATATATTTGGTAAATTAGTTTATCTATTGTGGTGTGAGAGATAAAAACGCATGTGTCGTGCACGTGTGCGTAGTCCCATAAACATCTTTCTGTGTACAGTGCTTGTAACTTTATGAAGACTGGGCCAAATTTCTTATCATTTTGATGATTCCAGAACCTTGCAGTATATCTATGCTAGATGATCAACCTTTTCTGATCGATTTCACAACGTTTCTTTCACAATACAATCGCATGACCATAACTGGTCTTTATCTTTAAGCTACGGTCACAAAGGTTCGTACGAATCTCAGTTTTTCCATTGTCTTCACGATGGAAAATCATTCGTACAGCGCTCGTAGCAGTTCGTAATGGCATTTGTGACCGAGGCTTTAGACATAACAAGTGGAAAAAAATGATGATAAATATAAGTACATGGTGTGTATTAGACAAAGATCACAAAGATCCTATGTTGAACTTATCTCTAAGTTGGACTTAAAAATTATGGAAAGCCGTCAGCATCTATGAAAATAATTCAATCACATTTATTATAAAAGGCATAAAATGTTGATTCAAATCATTCATAGTTTCTATTATCAAGGAGATTTCATATCCTTAATGTGGAATTTATAAAAAAGTCTAAAATACTCGAATTTTTGCTTTGAATATATATTATTTTAAGGCTACAAATGGCTCTCCATAATTTTTCAGTCAACTTAGAGTTAAGTTTGACTTGGGGATCTTTGTGAAACACCCCCTGGTAGTCAAATGAAATGAAAGGTGGAATAATCCCTGTAGGGGTTTTAGAGTGTTTACTTTCTTTTCATTTTGTGTACATTTACCTACAATGTATTTGTTTGGTAGAACTGCGGTAACTTTAAAAAAATCTTTTTAATACAAGCCATTTTCATATATATGTAAAATTTCAAAAGAAAAACAAATTTGCAATAAATATGAAAGGAGATAAAAGCTAAATATCATCTATGTTTTTAAATCCAGTGTTTTTTTAATGAGAGGAAAAAATATATAAATAATAGTCAGGAAAGAAGAGTTGAAAAAACAACACAGCATAAGGTAATGATGGATTTGAATAGAGAGAGGGAGAGAGAGAGAGGGATGAAGCGATATAACTGAAAAGAGTGGGCACAGAAAAAGAGATGTATTTAAAGAGAGAGAGATAGAACTTCATGGGAAGCGAGGGCAAAGCATAGCCTGTAGAAATGGTTTCTTCTAGCTGTACGAGAGTATATATCATGCCTGGACAATGTATCTGCACATTTACCCCCTGGCAAACCCCCCCCCCCCCCTTGGACAATTACCCCCTACCCCTGAAAATTAGACCCCCCCCCCCCAAAAAAAAAAAAAAAAAAAAAAAATTACCACCATGATCCTATCTGTTTGGATTGAAATCAATAAAATCTGAATTTGGAAGGCCACCCTGAAAATAAGCTGGTTTTGATAAAAGCAGAATTTTTGTCGGGGGGGGGGGGGGGGGGGGGGGGGGTAATTGTACTTTCGAACTACCATCTAAACTTCAACCCCTGGACAAGGAATCGCTGTATACAAATCGGGTAGTTCTTGATCGGGAGGAGAAGGGGCCAACTGTTCAATAATTATTTTCTTCATGTTTCTTTTAGATCTGAAACACTTCCAACTCTACAACCTTCCAAAACCCTCCCAAGTTCTCAACTCTTCACTTTTTTTTCCATCTCAATGTCATCCCGCCTGTTCTCTACTTCCTTGCTTCTTTTCTCATTATCTTTATATATCTTTCTTTTTCTGTTTCTTTCTGTTTCTTTTCTCTAAATATCTCTCTCTCTCTCTCTCTTCTTTATTTCTATTCCAGCTATCTCTCTTTATTTATTTATCCCTCTTATAACCTCCCTTTCCTTTTCTCTCTCTCTCTCACTCCCTGTCATTAAAGATGAAATATTGGGCAGTCACAATTAAATGTTTCTTTTGCATGTCTCTCTGCCTCCCTCCGTCTCTCCATTTCTCTCTCGCTCTCTCTCTCTTTCTATTCCACTCTTTCTCCCTATTTCTCTCTCTATTTCACTCTCTTTCTCTCTCTCTCTCTGCGCTCTGTCTCTGTCTCTCTGTCTCACTTTCATCCTCATTGTTTTTCCTTTGAGATAGAACTGTTGAGAAGTCAAACTAGAAAATTTGTCTCACCTCTCTCTCTCTCTCTCTCTCTCCTTTATTTACACAGAAGAAAAAAAAATCTTCACTCTCTCACGCAGGCACATTACATGGTTGCTACAGATAATACAGTGAATACTGCTCTTTTACTTTCCACATGAAAATATAAAAAATATGACTATCAGTCATTGTGACTATAGGAAACAGGAAAATGAAAAATAATTTGAAAAAATGCTTTGTGTTGCTTTTCTTATAACATTTTATTAAGTCTTGAAGACAAGATCATATAACACATTAATATAATTTGTACTCCATTAGGAATCATGCAAAAAGCATAACAAAATATACACAAATATTTTTTAAGAAAAATAAATTGAACTGTCATAAAGCCACAGGAGAATGTCAAAGAGGGATAGCCAATTAGCTCTTTGACAAATATTTTAACATTTTCAAGTGGTTTTCATGGATAAAAAAAACCCTTATAAATGTAAATCCCTAAGAGAATGACACAATATAAGATTTCACTTTCAAAATAATAATAACAATAATCATTTTGAATTCCCCCCCCCCCCCCCCAAACCCCACTCTTGAGCATCTAATTTGATATGTATAAAATGGAACCATAATTTGTTTAATCAAAGTCAACAACCCTTGTTTCTAAATAACCTAAATGGATTCAATAGATTCATTAGAAAGGTAGAATGGGATTTTCAAGTAATGCACAATTCTTCCATTTTTAGGTTGTAGCTTTAATATTTACCTTCTGTCAACTCTCACAAAGCTAGCGCTACGCGAGTACAACCTCAGCTGTAGAAATTTTAAAATTTAATTTTATTATTCGCTTTTAGCCATTTTGCCAGCTAATAACACTCGATGCAATTTTGAATAATAGACAATTGATGTAGATTCAGTTCAAACATATAATATGGTCAAAGTCTTCTATCAACATAATATAATATACAGGTGATAAATACATTCATTCCCAAATGCAAAACAATATGCATACAACTTCCAATTAATATTCATATATCTATTTACAAAGCATATTTACAAAATGGATGGATTTTCTGACAAATATATAAAAATGCTGGATTTTTACAGGGTAACATCAATCTAAGCAGGATAAAGCTATATGCACAGAGGACATTACACCGACAGAGAAATGAAAACCATAGAAGCTTTTGTGAAGTACCAAAGTTTTTGTCAGTTTTGGGAAGGTTCAGAATAAACAAAGGATATAAGTGTAAAGGATTTCTTTCTTGTTTTTGTGTGTGTTTTATGTGGCCTGCCTATAGAGGCAAAGTTTGCAGTGATTTGAATTCTGAAAAAGCTTCATTCAATCTTGATTAAGAAAGAAGAAAAGAAAAACGTTTCTAAAAGAGTGAAAAGCTCAAAATGAATGTTCTACTTTTCCCCAGAAATCAACCTTCTCTTTAACCAGGGATAGAAATCACATGGCCTAGGTACAACCAAAACACCAAAGGAGGCGCGATGGCTCAGCGGTAGAGCAGGGGTCTTGTAACCAAGTCGATTTGCTTGTGCCCTTTGGTATTAGGCATTAATTATCATTATCCCTCGGAGAGGGCTTTTAAAAAGCTGCCGGTTTCCTGTTTGCTTTCTTACAAGTAAAAACATGCTTTCTTTAATAGCAGTCAGGTAAATTAAACAAACAAATCATCATCAATAGATCATCAATAGATCTTCATTAGTGAGTTAACAATTGTTACATGCATTGGACATGGAAACAAAATAGCTCACGGTAGGCCTGTCCTCATCAGCTCGAGTTTTCCAAATAACCTGTTATTCCAAATAACCCAAAATTGCGTCTTCACCAGACCGATATGCTGATCACAAACTAGCTCAGACGGGCCAAATTAGCCCGCTATTTCGGGATTTGGGGGAAACAAGACCAATATTTCTTGGGATATTTTCTCAACCAAATATACCGCTAATTGCAACTTCAGGCTGATCGAGACGCAAACTAATTGGTTAATCTGCGATTGGGATAGTTAAAATAGCTGGTCGTTATTTGGCAAACTCGAGCTGATGAGGGCAGGCCTAGAGTGGCGTATTTAACTGAAACACAAATGCAATAAAGCACGAAATCAAAATCTATCACATACATGGACACGTACATACTTTCACAGAAATCACACGATAAAGTATCATTGGGCAATTCCATGCAATGTGTTCCATACAAGACATGACATGAATTCATTTACTTTTGCCATAAAAATGAGAAAAAAATCTCTTGATTATGACAATTGACAAGACATTTCATTTTTTGGATAAAAGCCATGTCGTAAGGGACACCCTGAATGGAAATGCCTAAATCAAAGCTCGTTCAGATATGACGTGGTACATGCTACAAAACGCAAAAAAACGGCACTTGTTTTTACCAGTACATGAATAGCCAATGTGCGCACGAAAGGTCCTCCGCGTATAATACACATAGCTTTGTGTTTTAAGATAAATAAATGTTAAGCGTATTACACTTGCGTCAACAATAACAAACGCAGCAGATTACCATCTCATATCTAAACGAGGCTTTAGGAATCTACATTACAATATGCAACTTACATCACATTGACATTCTTCAAATTTGTGTACAGCTCTATACATATCAAGGTGATAAGCAGTGATGACTAGCTTTGCTGCAGTGATCGGTGAAAATACACAATTCAGCGCTTATTAGTACGTTTTATTTACAATTAGTACCTCATCTACTATATGCACAAGGTCAGTTAAATTTGGATTATGGATGCAGGTTTATTTGTAATACTGGAATTCAATTCAACTGTTTGTCCTAAAACTATGACCGACTCAATTTTCTTCTCTGACCAATTCACACAGTCCATAATGCATTGGATTTATCTCAATTTCATCATCCAATAACTTGAATTTCCCCAAAGAACACAGCTTTATTCTCATTTCAATTCAATTTTAAATGACTAAATGACTGCATCCACTATAAGGCAACATAATAGTTTCTTTCTTATAAGTCCTTTTTTCTCTCTCTCTCTCTCTGTTTGCTCTTTTTTTTTTTGGGGGGGGGGATTAAGTTAAGTTGTGTTGTTTCAATTAATTATGAAAGTATAGAACGCATAAAACCCTCATAGTTTCTACTGGAGTTTTAGTAGCATCTGATCTGAATTTGCAATTGAACGTTATTTCATGAGGCCGTTTTTTCAAATTCAATTCAAAATGAACATTTATTTTCTACCATTCAATTTGACAACATATTTGACAAGTCATATCCACCTGGTACAAAAACTGCATCAAATAATTTTCAAATGTAAACGTTTTGCATTCTTTATTTCGTTCCTAACTTCGGATGTTGGAATGTTGCTGGTTCCATTTGATCTGATTCCAGTTCCAATGATTAACGAAAAACCATGGTTTTTATGTTTTCTTCCTCTTTTCACCTAGATAAAGACAATGTAAATCAACTAAGAATTCTAGGTCTTAAAGGTATGAACAGTTATGACAAAATTGTTTGAAAATCATATAAGAGGGAAGTATAGATAGCTTTAGCGATCTCCTTGAGTAGCGGAATCTGTCTTTTGCCTGACCTCAGCCTGAACCTCTGCGGATCCTAGCTGATCTTCTGATGGCGGTTTAGCGGCTTCCTCCATTGGTACCGCTGCTGGCTCTGAGGTGCCTTCTCCCTGAGAAGGTGCTTCTGGTGGTTGGGCTGTGTCCTCCTCTGGTGCAGCTGGGGTCTCAGTTGGCACACTAGCCTGATCTTCGGTGGTGGGTGGTTCTTGTTTCTGCCCTGCCATTACTACTTCCGGCGGTTCAATGGTACCTTGGGTGCCGCCTTCAGTGCTATCTGCTTGTGCCTCTGATGGTGCTTCTCCCTGCTGTGCTGCTACGGCCGGTGTCTCTTCACTTGCAGTTGGTGCCTGTGGCTGGCCAGACATGCCCTCTGCCGGTGCTGCCTCACTACTAGTTGGTGCCTCTGATTGATCAGACACACCTTCCATTGGTGCCTGTGTGTCTACTGGTGGTGCCTCTTCACTACTAGACGGTGCCTGTGGCTGATCAGATATGTCCATTGGTGCCTGGGTATCTGCTGGTGGTGCCGGGGAATCTGCTGGTGGTGCCTGGGTATCTGCTGGTGGTGCCTGGGTATCCGATTGTGGTGCCTGGGTGTCTGCTGGTGGTGCCTGGGAATCTGCTGGTGGTGCCTGGGTGTCTGCTGGTGGTGCCTGGGTGTCTGCTGGTGGTGCCTGGGTGTCTGCTGGTGGTGCCTGGGAATCTGCTGGTGGTGCCTGGGTATCTGCTGGTGGTGCTGGTGAGCTGGTTGCCGGTGCTTGTGTGTCTTTCGGTGGTTCCTGACTCTCCATGGCTGGTTTGCTATCTTGCTGAGGTGATGATGGCGGAGCTGGTGATGATGATGGGGATTTCTTTACCTGGATTTGGGGATAAAAATACAATAAATCATCAAACATATGCACATGAGTTGTCCATGCAGCCTCACCTAAAAGATACTTTTTCCTCTGTCAAAATAATGATTGGGTCATTTTCCAGCAAAAAAAAAGTTGGATATCTTCACACATTTCATAAATGTAACTCACAATAAAATGAGAATGTAGGAACCTTCATGGGCTTAGTATGACACAATAAAGTGAGAAGCATTTTGTTTTCATTTCTAAATAAGTATCAACAAAATTAATACTTTCTAAAATAAATTTCTACAACCTATCTTCTCTGTAGGGAACCAGTCTTAGTAATCATAGCAAAATATAAGGGTGCATTTAAATAAAGAGGTAATCACTGTTTAAAAGCTTGACAGCATTAATATTATACACCTAAAATCGTACTACAGATCTAATAGTAGACTCCCATGTGCTCCTTGGTATTACACTCGTGAATAGTTGACAATTGCATACTGTTTACTTGCATTATTATGATTCTATGTAACATATTTGTTTATAATGCAAATAATTTTGTAAAAATAGTGTACAATTTAGCCCCCAGGTTTTGCAATGCATGTATTTATAACAACAAGGGAAACGCTCTCGGCGGTCTCGCCTGCATAACGCAATTCAATATGATAAACCAGAACGTCAATGACGTACATTGTAGTGCTCATCCGCATCTCGCAACAACAAATATCGTGGTACACTTTTGAACTGGTCAAAAAATAAAAATGTGATGCCCTGGAAGGGACATAATTTCATTTCATTTGCATAAAGTACCATAAATAATCAATGGAGCAAAATCTCAAAATTCTGTGTAGAAGTTTAGTGTTCCAAATTTAGCTCTACCAGATAAGGCAAACCAAATCAAAATCGGTCAAGAAATGAGGGAGAAGAAGCAATTTTTGTTATATTTGGAATAAATTTGCATAAATTACCATAATTAATTAATGGAGAACAATTTCAAAATTCTGTGTAGACCTTTAGTGTACCAAAGTTAGCTCTACGATATAAAGCAAACCAAATCAAAATCGGTCGAAATATGAAGGAGAAGAAGCATTTTTTGTGATTTTTAAATTATTTTTGGAATAAATTTGCATTATTATCATAATTAATCAATGGGAGTAAAATCTCAAAATTCTGTGTAGAAGTTTAGTGTTCCAAATTTAGCTCTACCAGATAAGGCAAACCAAATCAAAATCGGTCAAGAAATGAGGGAGAAGTAGCAATTTTTGTTATTTTTGGAAAAAATTTGCATAAATTACCATTATTAATTAATGGAGAACAATTTCAAAATTCGGTGTAGAAGTTTAGTGTACCAAAGTTAGCTCTACCAGATAAAGCAAACCAAATCAAAATCGGTCGAGAAATGAAGGAGAAGAAGCATTTTTTGTGATTTCAAATAAATTTGCATAAATTAGCATAGATAATGAATTTCACGATTCTGTGTACAAGTTTTAAATCCCCCTCCTAGCCCTATCATATGAAACAATCAGAATCAAAATCGGTTGAAAAATAAGGAAGCATTTTGAAAATCTTGATGATGATGCCACAACATAGTCCAAGTCTGTTGACCTGAAATGACCTTTGACCTTGACTTTGTGATCTGAAATTCTACTCACATGATTGGGGATACTTGATTACCCTATAGTCCAAGTTTCATTGACTCAGAACTTATACTTTAAAAATTATATCAAAAATTCAAAAACTTAACCTTAGGTTAAGTTTTCGATGATGATGCTACAACATAGTCCAAGTCTGTTGACCTGAAATGACCTTTGACCTTGACTTTGTGATCTGAAATTCTACTCACATGATTGGGGATACTTGATTACCCTATAATCCAAGTTTCATTGACTAAGAACCTATACTTTAAAAATTATATCAAAAATTCAAAAACTTAACCTTAGGTTAAGTTTTTGATGTTGACGCCGTCGCCGTCGCCGCCGCCGCCGTCGCCGTCGCCGCCGTCACCGGAAAAGCGGCGCCTATGTCTCGCTTTTTGCTACGCAGGCGAGACAAAAATGAACCATTATTATTATTACGCTACAACACGTACATGGGGAGAATACTAAGGTTTGTAAGAGAATACGATGAGATACGAGAAGAAAAGAAAAAGAACTTGTCTGTTTCAAAATACTCACACTTTATGAAACTTGAAGAATGGAAACAGAATTGTAGAATGCTTTTAGAGCTAGTGCAGAGAGAGAGAAGGCTGTTTAAATCACCGCAAATCAAACAATTAGAAAGGAGAGGAGGAGAGAATAAACACAGTTATCTGTTAGAGTTGTCAGCAAAGGATTTGACAGATGTTTAAGTAAAACATGAAAACAACAGGGAAGAATCATTTGATATCAAAGGTATGCCCGTCTTTCATTTCCATAAGCGATAAGAGCTGCAGTAAGATTTGATATAGTCATTCAAGCTACCAACTATATCTATTCATATTTAAACTCTCTCTCCTTCCCATTACCCTCCACCTCTCTCTCTCTCTCTCTCTCTCTCTCTCTCTCTCTTTCTCTCTCTCATGCTATCAAAAGATTTGATATGGTCATTCAAGCTACCAACTATATCTATTCAGATTTAAACTCTCTCTCCTTCCCATTACCCTCCACCTCTCTCTCTCTCTCTCTTCCTCCCTCCCTTACTCCCTCTCTCTCGCTATCTCCCCCTCTCTCTCTCTCTCTCCCTCTCCCTCCCTCCCTCCCCCTCGCTCTCACTTTTATTATCTCTCTCTCTTTCTTTCTCTCTCCTTCTCTATGACTCTCTTTATGAACACGAACAGAATGAAACAAAAAATAGGGATATCAACATCCTCAAAATAACATCCGGTGAATAAAAAAGAAGAAGATTTTTCAATTAAGAACGGTCAAAAGGCAAAGAAGGAGGAAGGTTATAGAATCACACAACACAGCAATATCATCAGAACTTAATTGAGTGCTTTTTTGACAGGGTGAATTTGTTGAAAACTTGACGGTAGCCTTATATTTTCAAGACAAAGGAATGTCGTCGAAGCCTGTCCTTACCTTTGGTGAACCTGCCCTACTTCCTCTCTGTGAGCCTTCTGCCGACCCCTTCCTGGCGGCGCTGCTAGGTCTCGACCCCTTGGATGACCCTTGACCTTTGCTAGCTCCACCACTGGGTGGACGAGAGGTGACCTTTTGACCTGTCGGAGATGGAGTCTTTCTTTCAGATTTGGATGCAGATGCTATTTGAGAAAAAGAAGGAGAATGAAAAATTCATGAACATCGATATATTCAAATGAGAAAAAAAAACTTCGCAGCAAAACTTAGGGAATCTCTCACGGCAGAATTAGCGATGCGGTCTATTTTGCATATGTTTTAGACAAAAGTGAGAAAACGTAACGTTTCTTTTTCTTTTCTTCAACTGAGCACACAGAGAAAGCAGACATACATGTAGGAGCAGAGCTCTGGAAACCTGAAAATAACTTTGGAGTTCTAAATTAAGAAAGCACTGCTGACAATGCGAAAGATCTCCCTCGAGTGAAACAGATTTTTGTCCACAGCTAACTCACAGATGATCCCAATGAACAACACAACCTCTCCAGATCGATGATCGTCCAAAATTTCACGTCAATTTTTAAAATGTGGACTGTTATCAACCTCGAAGATGTTACGGCAATAAAGAAGGAAGATCAGAGAGAATAGATTCATCAAGAAATAGTATGTTTGTCACAAAATGAAGCCTGGACTGTTATCTACCTCAAAGATGTTACAGCAATGAAGAACGGAGAGGGAATAGATTCTTCGAGAAATAGTAGGATGTTTGTTACAAAATGAAGCCATATTGATCAAGGGGGCGCAGCTGACCGAATACTAATAACTGCCGTAACTGGGTCTGACTTAGTTTCAATATTGTATTTCATTTTATTATTATGCTCAGACAGAAGCCCTAAGAAATACGATGGTTCAGAGTTATTCATTATATTCATTTTGAGGGGGAAGCCATATAGTATGAAGCTTATCGTTGTTTAGTTTTGTATTCTATCCGTACCAGTCTCTTGATTTTGCCCGTAATTGCATAGGAAAAAAACAAATATATGATACAATTCTTCTTAATGAAAAACATGCAAATTCTAACTGCCATTTAGTATCTTGTTCGTTCAAAGTCTCAAGAGAAAAATAATCTTTCTAATTTCCTGTTTGTAACATACATATTTACTGAAAACAAATTGATTTCTTTTTTTAAGATGGCCTCTTTGGAATGGCTACTTTTATGACTGACTACACAATATCATTGCTTTAAAGGGATTGGGTATCTTTGTCTTAGATTTTGAAACAAAATCCTGGATTTAGCTCATGCTGCAATCATAATTATAAACCTTTAGGTCAGTCAGGAACCCTAAGACTTTTACAAGCTGATCGCTTGTCTGATTATCAAGATATTTATGATTGGAAATCGAAATTTCATTTTTCGTTTTCTTAACACTCACATTGGTTCATAATGAAACACCAAAGGGGTAGGGAGAACACTAAACACCGACACCCATTGGCTGTGACAACTATACACTGAACTCACTCGGTCTAGACAGATGTTTCTCATCGGTGCTTGGTGCTCTGAGTGATTCAGAGTGTCAGGCATTTCTTAGCACAGATCATACACACTCACATAACACTTACATCGGTTCATAATGAAACACCAAGAGGGGTAGGGAGAACACCATACACTGAACACCAACACCTATACACTGAACTCACTCGGTCTAGACAGATGTTTCTTGTCGGTGCTTGGTGCTCTGAGTGACATTTCTTAGCACAGATCATACACACTCACAAACCACTCACATTGGTTCATATTGAAACACCAAAAGGGGTAGGGAGAACACCAAACACTGAACACCCACAGTGCACCCATTAAACCTATACACTGAACTCACTTGGTCTAGATGGAGGCTTCTCATCGCTGCTTTGTGCTCTGAGAGGCTTAGAGTGTAAGCCGATGACACCCTCTGATTCTTTGTGTATGGTGCTATGTGCGGCAATGAGGTGCTTGCGCTGCTCTTGCTTCACTGCAGGGGAGAAGAATAGGAATATTTCTTACAACACTCTCCTAGATTCTTTCATTTCATTTAATTTCGTTTTTTTCCATTTCCAACAAGATAAAATAAAGTACATGGGATTGCATTGTACATAGTAAAACAATGGAACTTAACAATATATTTGTAATTGGTCCACAGTGTACAACAGGCATATAAAACAGATTGGTCATGGAGGGGACTGCTGAAAATGACTGTGTTCATGGGTCATTCATTTACTGAGACTATTGCACGTTTTTTTACATGAAAAAGCGTGCAATAGTTTCCAGTACTATCCAACAATTTGCTTAGAGGTTAGAGTGCTATCTCTGTATGCACGCAAAAGTAAGCCTATTAAACTTGGGATTTATTTGTCAGCGATAATGACACAAAAGGAGATTGTGCACACAGTGTGTGTGGGCAAGCACTGAATCCAATGACCGGGGTAATAGTATATTTATAAAGCGCTTAGAGATATTTTGTAATAAGCACTATATACAAATTAAATATTATTATTATCATTTAAAAAAATCTTGTAAATAATTCTTGTTTTTACATCAAAGTACAAGGATCTAGAAGTGTTGTTGTATAAAACACGTGATGGATTAATTGTTTATTTAATGCACTAAACCATCTACTACCACCTCTTGTTGAGTCTGTTTATGCCCCTATCTATATGCATACAGCCTCAACCCAAGGGCAGATAGATTGTATAAAGAACTCAATCCCATGTATCGTGTGTAAATTAGTATTTTTCATTTATGATTTAAAAATGAACACCCACGAATGATTTAAACAATGAGTTAGATATCAGTAATATCTTGTTTTCTTGTTTGCAAAATGGTTTGCATTCTCTCAAGAAAAGGTCATTCATATAGAGCTGTCTGTTCAAGATAATTTCACTCTGCAAATTAGAATTTTTCATATAGAATGAATTCATTGGTATGTGCTGAAGCCCCATAGCTGTAGACCTCCCTATTCAATCAGAGCCCTGCCATTGGAAGTGTCCGAAACTTCACAAACTATTCAACATTTACTATTTTCTTCTAATAAATGGCCAAAGTGGTATTGGTAGGATAGAGCATTTGAGGTGTTCACACTTGTACAAGTATTGTTTTTTAGTGGACCCCTCTGTTTCCAACATGTATTTCTACATTTGTTTTAAATGTTTATAACTGATCTGTAAGTTTTGTTGGAAACATAAATGAATTGAAATTGAGCAAACAGAAAGAGAAAAATGATCAAAATCATACCTTTTTCTCTGATGGTGATCTTCTGGACCTCAGGAAGAAGGAACATCTGGACCAGTTCAGCTACGGTCTCCTTCTGCTCACCTCTGTAACATCACAAAATAAATGATTTGATATTGGACCATCTTTATATTCATTATCGTAATTCTCCTCCTCCGTATCATATTTCACCTACATTATTTTCAAAAAAATCATACACACATGAGAAAATGCTATTATTGTACATGATCACCGGCCTCCTGTTTTCTCTGTTTACCTGCTCACTCTTCTCTATTTTTCTTCTCTCTCACTCTTTCTTTCTCTCTCTCTCTCTCTCTCGTCTCCTCTCCCTCCCTCTCTCTCATTCTCTCTCCCTCCCTCTCTCTCATTGAGGAGCATCTACACCCTGCTTGTGGAACCTACCTCTGTTCAGATAAGTATGCCACCTCATTGACCTGCTCGGCCCTCTCCTGGACCTCCTGTCTGGCCTGGTCGTCTGCTGTCCTGTCCATGGAGGTCAGGATGATGTCTTCGAGGTAGGTGTCCACAGTGTTCTGATGGACCTTGACCAGCTGCAGAACAGACACACAGAGAAATAGAGAGATAAAACCATTATTGAGTGGACTTGAATTGAATATGTATTAGAGTATAACTGCTGGGGGGTGTTTCACAAAGATCCTAAGTTTAACTTATCTCCAAGTTGGACTTAACAATTATGGAAAGCCGTTAGCATCTATGAAAATATTTTGTAAAATTATTTTAAAAGGCATAAAATGTTGATTCAAATCATCCATATTTCTATTTTCAAGGAAACTTCATGTTCTTGATGTGGAATTTATAAAAAGTCTAAACTACTTGAATTTTCGCTTTTTAATATATAATATTTTTAGACTACAAATGGCTCTCCATAATTTTGAAGTCCAACTAAGAGTTAAGTTTGTCTTTGTGAAATACCCCCCAGGACATGTTCAGAAATGTGTCTGGTTATCCTGTCCATTTAAGTCAAGGTGATGTCTTTGAGGTAGGGGTGTCCACATTATTCTGAGGAACCTTGACCAACTGCAGGATACATTCAGCGATAATACAAGTTTTAAAGCAGCATGTGTTCATAAATGTGACAAGACATGTATCTACATTTGCTACTCTCCACCCAGGAGTTTTAAGAGTGTACCAGGTACCTTGAATGTGGAGATATAGTTCTATTCAGCTTGCTGTATGCTCAGGAACTAGACCTTTAAGATCCAAATACAGGTATTATCATCATTATCTTCATTATTACCGTCATCATCATCATTATTATCATCATCAGTATCATCATCGTCACCATCATCATCATCCCTATCATTACGATCTTCACCTTCAGTATCTAATCATCATCACCATCAGTATCATCACCATCTTCATCATCAGTATAATCATCATCATCATCATCATCATTATCTTTCTCATTACCACCACTTCCACCATCATCATCATCATCATCATCATAATCATCATCATCAGTATCTTCATCATCAGTATTTAATCATCATCAGTATCATCATCGTCACCATCATCGGTATCATACCATCATCATCAGTATCATCACCATCACCATCATCAGTTTTGTTACCATCTTCATCATCAGTATTTAATCATCATCACCATCATCTTCATCACCATCTTCATTATCATCATCATCATTACCACCACCATCATTGTTACTACCACCATCATCATCATCCCTGTTATGATCACCTGTTTGAAGATCTCATCCTCCTCTCGCCTCCTCCTCTCCTCCACCTGTCTCCTGCCAGACTCCTCTGCCTCCCTGACCCTACGTCGTCTCTCAGCGAGCATGGCGAAGGCATGTATCCTGCGCTCCTCCTGGAGGCGTACCAGCTCCTTGCTCAGGAAGTCCAGCATGTCACCCAGGGCGGCCCCCTCCTGCTTGGACATGGCCTCATCAATGAAGGATTCCTGTGGGTCGACCGGAGAGAAGGAGAAGATAGCAGATATTGTTTTGAAGTGGCCTCAAATAATAACCAATTACAGTCAAACCTGTCTACAGCGACCGCCCAAGGGAAACACAAAAAGTGTTCTTTGTAGACAGGTTCCTCTAGAACATCTTTCAATGAGAAACCATTTTCAAGGGAAACAAAAAATGTGCTTGTTGTAGACAGGTGGTCATTGTAGACAGGTGGTCACTAAAGCAGGTTTGACTGACTTATATATCAGGATAGCCTTTTGATCACTTCTTGTAAAGCACTACAGTGACATATTACATGATCCGAACGTAGTTACTACAGGTGATAGGGTATTGAATTGGGCTGGAGTGGATTTGTTGTCAACGTAAAGATCATTTGGAGCCATTAAAAGCGTGTCCACATATGCCGATGTCACGTTTAAAGCATACTTAGGCGCACAAATAGGCGAGTACACATAGGACATTTCTGTGTGCATCTACTTTCTTTAACCTCTCTTGTCATTCATTCAGTACATAAAAACCAACCGGGGAACTTGTACATAAAGACCACCTGCCTATAAAGACCTCTTTTCTTGTCTCCCTTGGGTGGTCTTTATAGACAGGTTTCATTCTTACCCTATGGTCGTGTACTTGTCTCTGTCTCTGTATATTAAGTGTAGCTTGTCTGTCTTGTTTCTTGATAGATTGTTCTGCTTCCTGTAAGGCATGTGTGCTTCTCAGCTCGTTGATCAACTCCTGCCTCTTCTCTTTACCTTCAAACATCTGAACAGAACAACAAGAAATACAAATCAGTCATATCGTTTCCTCATTATAGTGCAACAACAACAATAGATACATTTATGGTAATGGTGGTGGTGGTTATTTTACCTTCAAACATCTGAACAGAACAACAAGAAATACAAATCAGTCATATCGTTTCCTCATTACAGTGCAACAATAGTAGCTACGTTTATAATGATGATGATGATGATGATGATGATGATGATGATGATGATGATGATGATGATGACGATGATGATGATGATGATGATGATGATGATGATGATGATGATGACGATGATGATAATAATAATAATATGTATAAAAATGGCGCTTTTTCCATATACACTAACAACAATTTTGCAAGCTGATTTCCATTTCGGTGTTTAGGGCTGGTGTTAGTGTTTATTACTACACCTTGACCTGGGTGGAGAGTAGCAAATGTGGTTTAATGTCTTGATGTGACGTATCTGCTTAACTACCTCTATATAAAAGTGTATGAACACGTATTAAGCGCCTAATAAATGTTATATATTATTATTATTATTATTATTATTAAATCGGTCAATCAGCGGTTTAGACCATGATTCATGCTCACAGATATCTTTGCGAGTTCAAGCTTTTCATTCTGACAAACTAGCTTGCTTTGTTGGTAACTATTATCTTCAATATATCTAAGAATAACATGATAGGAAACTTGGATGATTGGGTTATAAATAAGATTAGAAACCGGTTTAAAACAAAATTCACAGATAAGAATAAGTGGAGACAAGATTGTTGATAAAGTATAAAGAATAGATGTGCAAACTAACAACCCCTACTACAAAAGAATAGGGAAACACATATTTAAAAGATTTTCGGGTAAAAAGATGAACCGTACAAATTCACTCCAACTTAATTGAATTCAATACTTAACAACAGAGGTAGTTAGTTGAGACTGTAAGAGGACATACCATGTTTTGTATAGCTCTGCCTCGGATGACTTGTTGAAGGAAGACGATTGCAAGCTCTCTCTCCTCCTCAACCTGAAATAAAGGAACAGAAGTTACTCATTTTTACCTCCTTTTTGAGCTAAATGCATCCTCATTAATCAAGGGACCGAGATGACTACTATCAGTATCAACTAGTGTATGCTCTATTCATTCTTCATTTTTTCTGTCAGGAATTTTGTTAGTCTCTCTCTCTCTCTAGCTCAATTTTCCTTTCTAAGGTATCCCCCCCCCCCCCTCCCTCTCTTCTCCCTCCCACTCTCCTCCTCCTCCTCCTTCTCCTTCTTCTTCTCCTCCTCTTCTTCTTCTTCTTCTTCCCTCCCCTCTTCCCCCCTCCCTCTCTTACTTTCCTCTTCCTCCTCCTCCTCCTCTTTCTTCTTCTTCTTTTAGCTTCTTCTTCTTCTCCTTGACTCTTAATATCAGCTCATTTGTCTATTAAAAGAACTAAAACACTTGCTAGTAATTTCTTTCTCCCCCCCCCCCCCCTATTTTTGTTTGTCTCTCCCACTCTCCTTCTGTTCCACCTCAGTTTCATAAGCACTGAAGGAACATACCAAATCAGGTACTTCCACAGAAGGTGTAGGTGGTCTTGGTATTGGTTTCTCAATCTTCTGCAGGAACTTGAGTGGTTTAGGAGGCTCCACCCCTTTATTCTTTTGGTCCTTGATCCCTGAAGAGAAACAAGAAAAAATGCAAATACTAATGTTATAAATTTACATATTCTATGAATAATTCATGTATGGTAATTGTATGCATACACAGTTGGTACATTGGGGAAATAAAACACAACACCAGCGTGATAAAGATCACATACTGGTATTTCTTGTACTGTCTGGGTGGAAGGTGCCAATGATATTAGAATGTAGATCGAACCTCTGTTCCTCATATTGATCAAGCATCAACCTTTGGATAATGCGTTATAATTATGTAATGAAGACCCATAGAGATGTACACTGTAAGAAAAGCATGTACGGAATGGATTACCAGTAATTTACCTTAGACTATAAAGGATCATCACTTAGCCTGAATTCACTTTTATCCATTTTCATTTGTTCCAAATCGTCTCCCTCCTATTCCTCCTTTCTCTTCTCAATGCACTTCTCCTGCTTCCCTTCCCTTTTAATTTCTTTATTCCACTTGTCCTTCTTTTGTATTGTTCTACATTTTCTCCTTCTTAAGAAGAAAAAATTCTTTGTCTCTCTTATCTTCACTTTATTTTTTCTACATTTCAACGGCTGTGAGTAACTTAAAAGATTCTGAGAGGTCTTAAAACAAAAATTACTAATCTCAGTTTGTAACCTTGAAGCACACAGATGCAACAAGAAAAGCACTACTGCTCTAAAACCGTGATACTGACCAACACTGCAGCACTATTAAAAATATCAGCCAATAACAGGACAAGAAGAAAAGTGACAGAACAATACATGTAGTTCAATGGTAATTATAAGTTTCTCTACATCAAGCGAAGAACACTAACTGCAAAAAGTGTTGGGCAAATCAATTTTTCTTTTTTCTTTTTTCTTTTTTTTTCTTAAAAAAAAACCCAGTTCATTATCTGAGTATCTGACATCCAAATTTGGTTGCCCAGGGATTCAAAGACTGAAGAAACTCACTTGCACGTTATAACCTCTCAAAGTTCAATTTCGTCACCAAAACAATGATATTATAGACTTTTTTAATCTCCCTATCAAAAAACATTACAACAAACCCCTGATGTTCACCAACAGAAACTAAACAAGTTACATGGCAATGAAAAAAAAACTTTCCAATTCCATCAACAACAGTAGCCCGAAGACCTTTAAATCTCCCTATAATAAACAATTTAACAAGCTCTCACGTTAATCAGCAGAACTTAAACAATTTACATGGTAAAAGAAGCAAACTTAGCAATTTCATCAAGAACAAATATACTTTTTAAATCCCCCAATCGAAAACGTTTCCAACAAACCCTCAGCTCATCAACAGAACCTAAAACAATTTACAAGGCAATAACAACCAGACTCAGCAAATCCAATTTATAAAATAACATCAAATCGGTACAATAAATATCAGCAGTAATTCGCTGTAAACTGCAAACTACATTCACATTAACATACCTTTGGTGGCTTTTGCCTTTTTTACACCTAAAAATTTAATCGAATGGTGAAAAGAAATACACTTTATATGTAAATAGAAGATATCAAAGACATTATTTGTTCTCCATTACTTTCTTTTGTGTTTGCTAAATTCTTCCTCCTTGATATTCTTTTCTTTCTTCTTATAAATCCAGAAAGTCAGATCTTTTCCTTTACTTCTTCAGTGAATCCTCTCACCGTTTTCTTCCTATTTTTCATTCTCCTTTATTACTCTCTTTCCTCTTAAGACTGCTTTACTTCTCTTCTTTTTCTTTCCACTTCCTCATCGCTCTTTTTTTCTTCTTCTGTGGTATTAAGCTTCTTCCTCTATTTTCTTATTTTACTTCTTCTACGTTCTTCTACGAGTCAAAACTTCTGGGAAAAAATTACATCATATCTCATTACATGCATTAAAATGCAACTAAAAAAGCACAGATTCTATAATTGACATTGACCGACACTGCAGGAAACAAAAGCAAACCACCAGAGATTTCTTTAAAACATATATATATATATATATGTTGATTTTAAAAAAGGCAAGTGTCAGGAAGTCTTTTAGCTTGTTTGAGTGTGTGCTCTGATGTTTAATTTGTATTATTTTATTTTTATCGTTTCTCTTCGTTAACTATTTCTACAAATAAACATACACAGAGAAAGCAAACAACTGCACAAATTACCCTTCTTAAAATAAATTCAATCTAAGAGAATGATGTACATCTTAACAAATTTACCAACGATACAAGCTGCAGAAATCTACTCTCATCATTGCTCAATGCCAAACACATCCTCTTTTTACCAAGTTTTACATGGATAAACACAACAATTACTTTAATAAGCAATTTCATCAACAACAGTAGAACTAAGACTTATTAAATCTCCCAAAACATTTCCCACAAACCCTCATGTTCATCAACAGAGCCTAAACAGATTTCAAGGCAACAACAAACTGACTCGCCAAATCCCATTTGTAAAATAACATCACCGTGCAGTAACTCACCGTAAACTGCAAACTATACATTCAAAATAACATACCTTTGGTGGCTTTTGCCTTTTTTACACCTAAAAATTATATTGAATAAAGAAAAGAAAAGACACTTTAATATATACGGTGTATAAATAAGAAAATATCAAAGGCATTCTTTTGTTTATTACTTTTTTGTGTGTGTTTACCAATTTCTTCCTCCTTGAATTCTTCTCTTTCTTCTCATCCATAAAATCTTTCTTCATATTTTCCTTTTCTCCTTCAGCAAATCCTCTTCCCATTTTCTTCCTATTTTTCTTCTCCTTTATTACTTCCTTTCCTCTTAAAACTGCTTTACTTCTCTTCTTTTTCTTTCCACCTCCTCATCACATTTTTTTTCTTCTTCTGTTGCATTAGATTATTCCTCTTTTTTTCTTATTTTACTCTACGCTATTCCTCTGTTTTCTGATTGTTGTTGAAATCATATTTTCTGCATTACAAGAAATAATTACATCATCTTTCATAACGTGCATTAAAGTGCAACTAAAGAAGCACAGATTCCATAATTGACATTGACCGACACTGCAGGAAACAAATACAAACCACCCGAGATTCAGGAGATAATTTCCTTAAAAACATATACATTTAGATAAAGAATATGAAAGTGTAAGAATAACAAAATACATACCGGTATATATATTTAGCTTTTTGTTTTTTTGTTGTTTTTTTTAATATTGTTTTTACTATTCTTTTCTCTTCATTACCGGTAATCATTTTTACATAAAAACTCATACAGACAGCAAACAACTGCACAAATCACCCTTTCTTAACATGAACTCAAACAATTGGCCAAACTAAGAGAACAAAAACATCTTAACAAATTCATCAACAACACAAGCTGCAGACCCTTCCAGTAACTCTTCCAGTACTCTCATCATTCTTCAATTCCAAACACATCCTCTTTCTCAATCACCAAGTTTTACAGGTAGGAACAAAACAAATTACGTGGCAACATAACAGATACATTCATACTGAAGCCAGTTAGCCCTTGAATACATGGAAAAGATACATTCATACTGAAGCCAGCTAGCCCTTATATACATGGATAGAGACAGCAAATATCAGCAGTGATTGACAGAAACCGCAAACTACACTATCAACCTACCTTTGACCAATGGTTTACTTTTAATGCCTAAAAGTCAACAAATTCATCAATGAAAGAAATTGAAGTATTAAATGAAATATGAAAATAAGAGTAACAGAGGGTAAAATGAAATAAATACTGGAATAAACATGGAGAAACACAGGAACAGCCATCTAGCGAGCCTGACACTTGCTCCTGTGACAATTGCTCCGCAGTAATTCCCTGCACTAATTAAAATTCATAACTCAAACCCTAGATCCAGCCCTAGTATACCTTTTCCCTTACCCTAACCCCATACCATAAAACATGCTTGGGTCGATCTGCTGAAATGAACTCCCTCTACAAATACGTCAACTGTTCAAATAAACATTCAAATCACAACTGAAAACTTGTTTATTTTTTTCGTTGTAAATATTGCAATATTCTAACTTACTATGTCTAGGAGAATTTCGAATTAAAAAAAAAAAAGGTTAAAATGTTTGTTACATCAGGAAGCTGTAATGAATGGAGATACCGTCTCGAAAGAATTTTCCGAGGAAAAAATATTCAAGATTAACCTGGCTTAACAAAAAGAAATGTAACCCTCTCCAGCCATCATTTCCATCAACAGCTGTCCATATCAATGCACAGTCCCTCTCTGGCATTCCAAATAGTACGAAATGTTACGCAATGCCATCTGCTTCCCTAAGTTCTCTATTCACTCTTTTGCAAAAATATGCAAGCATCGAGCTTTGAAGCCATGCGCGGCACCGACAAATTAAGTCATGTTCAGTGAAGATGTATTTAGCTATAACATATAAAATACAGAATTCACAACATATGACCAATGCAACTTTCTATTATTCATCAAATGCTTTTTCCGTTCTAGGATAGCTCTACTGAAGACATGACCATTTCAACTAGCGAAATCGACAAAGGAAATCATGAGTTAGAGCGAATGAAAGGTTTTCATCATCATGACTTTCTCATCTAATTATTGACATTTTCCGAAAATTTCCGAAATTTGTACATAGCTAGGAAGGTAGTCCAAAGGTTTATCTTCCTAAAGAACTAAGTGAAATTGTGTTATATGTTTGCGCATTTATTGATTTAGGGCTAGAAGTTGTCAAGTTATCACCACTATTCACCCCAAGTACGGGCCGGCAAAGCAAAAGCCGCCGTGCTCGCTGGGCTGGGCTGTGTGTGGAAAGGGAGGACTTAGTGCTACTAGGGAGCTGTAGGGTTTCGGAGGGGGATTAAGGGGATTATGGTAGGGGAAACAAAAGACGCGCGGTGCCACGGATGACTTCAAAGGGGCCTCTTGGACGGGATCTCCATTCATTACAGCTTCCTGGTTACATGTACTTTTCTCTAAGCGCCATGAGTATCGAAAGGTGGACCTGTGCGCTATACAAGCAGCCACTATTATTATTATCATTATACCAAATTCCACCAACCCTAACCCTACACATTGAAGAAATAAACCTCAGAGCAAGTGCCACCAAGGTAAATGTCAGAACACCAGCTTGACACAATAACAGGCCAGACAAGTTCGCATGTTTCTTGACAGTCATGTTCTTATTTTACAAATACTGCAAAAGTTGGCAAATGCACTGGTATTAAAGCAATATTATTTGACCGATGTTCTCATTAGTGAGGAACGTTATCAAGGAAATGTGAATATTGTGGTACCCATACCTGCCAGCCAATAGTTTTGATGATCTATTTACTCCTATTTTAATTGTTTCTGTTTCTGTTTTTTTTTTAATTTTAATTCTTATATTTATAGTGGGGTGGGGGTCCAAATTGTAAATATTTACAGGGTTACTAGTCTTTGTAAATATTTACAAGGTCACTAGTCTTTGTAAATATTTATAGGGTCACTAGTCTTTGTAAATATTTACGGGGTCACTAGTCTTTGTAAATATTTACAGGGTTACTGATCTTACCTTTGTATATCTCATTGAGTTCATTCTGTCTCCGTTGCTCTCGCTTGATGAAGCCAGCCTTGCCAGAGGATTTGGGTTTGGGAGCGATCACTCTGGGTTGGGTCACAAAGTCTGGGAGCGAGTTCTCCAGCTCTAGCAGACCTGAAAATGATGACAATAATAAAGATGAAGATGAATATCTGAGCACTTACCCCCAATAACAAAGAACAATAAAATGACAAATGAAAACAATTGAAATTTTACTATTGAATATCATTTATGAAAATCTTTTGCAAAGTAATGCCATACATCAGAAGTATGTAAGTCGCGTTTGGGGCATATTGGCGATCTGTAGTGAGATTTGTTTCCCATAGCTAAAAAGTAATGGTAATAATTCCCAAAACGCTTTGGAAGTGCCTGGGAACACTATATCATACGAATACGATATGCGCTTTGCAAGAATGAAATTAATATTATTATTCATCTCTCTCTCTCCTCTCTCTTGCTCTGTTTCCTTCCCCTCTCTTGGTCTGCCCCCTCTCCTTCTCTTGCTTTGTCTCTGCTTCTCTCTCTCTCTCTACTCTATTACCCTCTCCTTCTCTCTGTCTCCCTTTACCCTCTCTTGCTCTGCCTCCCTCTCTTTCTCTTGCTCTGTCTATGCATCTCTCTCTCTCTGTCTCTCTCTCTTCTCTCTTTCCCCCTCTTCCTGTCTCTGTCTCCATCTCTTGCTCTGCCTCTCTCTTCTTCTCTTGCTCTGTCTCCCTCTGTCTCTGCCTCTCCCTGACAGACCACCTCATTCATCTTTCATGTGACAAATTCATCTAGTTATTATAATTATTACATACCTTGGTATGTAGTGATGTACTTGCTCTTGACTGTGTACTGCTCAGAGCCCTTGTCCAGGAAGACACCATGTCTGGTCCTAGGTGCGTAGGCCTCTGAAGCAAAGGCAGAATAGTCCTTAGTGATGTCACGTCTCTCCAGCTTGCCTTCGACGTTCCTTCTCTTCACGGTCAGCTTGCGTATAGCTGTTTATGAAAAGGATGAGAATGTGTTATTAAAAACAAGATCAGAGAGAAAAAAAGGGTTTCGGTTTCTCTTAGTTCTAACTATAAATTCAATTTGGAAAGGTCTTTCCCTGCAAACCGAATATTTATCAATGTGGATGCTTTTACATCACAATCACATCATTGCCAGTAAAATCATCATCATCACAATCACAAGAGACCACCCCCACCATCATCATCATCACCATCACCATTATCATCATCATAATCATCATCACCATCATCATCATCATCACCATTATCATCATCATCATCATCACCATTATCAACATCATCATTGTCATCACCACCACCATTATCACCATCATCATCATCACCATCATCATCATCATTATCATCACCATCACCATCATCATCACCATCTTCATCACATCATTATCATCATCACCACCATCATCATCACCACCACCACCACCACCACCATCATCATCATCATCATCATCACCATCTTCATCATCATCATCATCATCATCACCATCACTATCATCATCATCATCATCACCACCATCATCATCATCATCACCACCCCCACTATCATCATCATCATCACCACCACCACCATCCTCATCATCATCACCGTTTCATTCTTACATTTGACATGTTCCTTGCGGATCCAGGCCACCTTCCTCTCCCTCTCCTGCTGCTTCTTGGCCCAGAGCTTGTCCAGTCTCTTAGCGCTCAGCTTGGCGTGGTTCTCCTCACGCTCCTTCAGGATCTTCTGCAGGAGCTGGAGTCGGGCCTCCTGCAATCTGAGATATAGAGAGAAATATTCAAATCTTATATCAAATTCATAGAGGTGAATTTATGGGTCAAAGCAAATGTTGACAAGGAATAGGAAGTGTCGCTAGTATAACAAAGGCCCTTTGATAAACGAGAGAATAGGCCTACTCGATAAACAGTTCTTATCATTTCTGAAGCATTGTACCATGACTTACTTCTCAATCTATTCTTCTCGAAGAGTCCATTTATTCCTCTCCATCTCATCCATCATCCTCTTTCTCTTCTCAAGTTGAGTCACGTCACTTATTATTTCTGAAGCATTGTACCATGACTTACTTCTCAATCTCCTCCTCTCTGAGAGTCCATTCCTTCCTCTCCATCTCATCCATCATCCTCTTTCTCTTCTCAAGCTGAGTCACATCACTCTGAGCCAGAGTGAACGGTTCTTATTATTTCTGAAGCATTGTACCATGACTTACATCTCAATCTCATCGATCATTCTCTTTCTCTTCTCAAGCCGACTCACATCACTCAGAGCCGGAGTGAACGGTTCTTATTATTTCTGAAGCATTGTACCATGACTTACTTCTCAATCTCTTCCTCTCTGAGTGTCCATTCCTTCCTCTCCATCTCATCCATCATCCTCTTTCTCTTCTCCAGCTGAGTCACATCACTCAGGGGTGGAAGGGTCGCCTCCCATTCTCTCTTAGCCCTAGCCCTCTCGATCATCTCCACCTCAGCAAGGCCCGCTGGTAAACCATGACCTGAAAGCAGGATGAGTAATCAAAGTTATAACGGATTAATCTCTTAAAATGGAAAAAGAGAGAGGGAAAGAATAATATCCTCTTTCCCAATTTCACACCTAATCCAGATTTAAAACTAACATACTTTTATGGGGTTAAGGTTTGCTTCACGGTTAACGTAGCTAATCGAGTACATGATCCTATAATGATTCATTTTCTCAAGAAAATCTAAGGATCACTTTGAATTTGAGAAGAATGAAATTCACAATGCAGTCACATGAACACTTTGCAGAACAAAGTATAACATCCATTTCAGAGTTTAAAATATTCTCTCAATATATGATGTTCAAGATTTGTCATCTCTTTACTTACTTAAAATTAGAGAAAATTAGATTGAAAATCTTATGGATTCTGGGCATTTTGGAGCAAAATAGTTAATGCAGCATAAATATACACACAATAAGCCAGTTTACGGTTGCAGTCTGAGCATGAGCAGATAAAGGTCATTACTGAACAAATTGTGTATTGCACAGAGACAAAATACTGGATACGTGCTCATGAAAGTTATGTAATCATTATTGATTTATGCACAAGCAGTGCACTCCATGACACACAGGTGGAAGTATTCTTTGAACGGGAAAAAAGGGCTATTTATGTAGCACCTCCATCGCTGTTGGAGTGATTATTTCAAAATTTACAAAGTGGGACATCTTCATGTTTTGAAGATCTGTGGATATTCGGGGTCATTGGGACATGTACTAACCATGAACTGGGGGGTGTTTCATAAAGCTGTTCGTAAAGTTACGCATGACTTTACGAATTACTTATATATGAAAAGCCAAATGGGATGCTCAATCATTTTTTAACTGCATCAACTAAAGT
Organism: Strongylocentrotus droebachiensis; assembly: GCA_035222895.1. Classification (NCBI taxonomy): domain Eukaryota; kingdom Metazoa; phylum Echinodermata; class Echinoidea; order Camarodonta; family Strongylocentrotidae; genus Strongylocentrotus; species Strongylocentrotus droebachiensis. The sequence continues at coordinate 11,940 of JAVYIG010014827.1, read as the reverse complement.
TGAACTGTGCAGAACATTCTTATTAGACAAACAATTCTATAACAAACATTCTAAATAGTAATTTAATTACACTTTGTTAAAACATCAGGAAAAACTTTGGGCATCTTTTCTGGCACTTCATATTCAAGTCGTTCGTAAAGTCATGCATAACTTTACGAACAGCTTTATAAAACACCCCCCTGGTCTATTATCATTTCATATCATAATATCCAATGTCTTGATGAGGTTCCTACCGAATGAGAGCGTTGCCAATGTGAGGAGCTCCGGCTGAGATCCAGGTCTAACGACGTACTCCGGCGTGTAGGGGTCCGTCTGGGTCTCACTCTCCCTGTAGTCTGTCTGGATCTCCACGGTCCTGTGGAGGGGGGTCGGGGCTCTCTCCTGCATCACCTGGTCAGACTGACCACCCATATGTGCCAATCTATATACATGCAAATCAATTTTAAAACATGTCTCATTATTGATGACCCAACAAGATACAATACAAGATACAAGATATTTTATTTGGTCTTTGCAAACAAGTTACATAGAAATTTGGTTTCCACTGGCATTACAGTAATATTCAAGAAAATACATAATTACAAGAAATAAGTACATCACGTTTATTGAATTAGATGAAATAAGGAACAAATTAATACTTATGCAAAAGGTGTCTGATCACTGATATACAGTCGAACCTGTCTATAGCTACTGCCCAAGGGAATCACAAAAAGTGGTCTTTGTAGACAGGGGGTCTTTGTAGACAGGTTCCTTTAGTACATGTTTCAATGAGAAACCATTTTTGAGGGGGAAAAAATGTTGTCTTTGTAGACAGGTGGTCTTTGTAGACAGGTTCCTTAATAGTACATCTTTCAATGAGAAACCATTTTTGAGGGGGGAAAATGTGGTCTTTGTAGACAGGTGGTCACTAAAGCAGGTTTGACTGTATATATGAATATAATAGTAATTTTTTTTAAATTTTCTTACTACAAAAGAGTGATGAAAAATTACAAATAATTGTTTCTGATTTGCGGAGGAAAACTATTAGGAACTCTGAACTACTACGGCCTAAAGTAGATACATATTAGAAGTTAGCTTCACTTACGAGTTGTCCATGACAAATTCTGGAGGGACTTGTTGTAGGAATGGGATGATGGGACGTCTGAAGTACTTGTAGCGATTCTGACCTCCGACCTGGGCTTCGGCATGGTGAACGGTGGGGACCTTCAGGTCAGGGGCATAGTTGAATCTGGAGTGAAGAAGAGTGAGAGAGGCAAGTCATTAGTCATTTTATCTACATTTGCCATCCTTTACCCAGGAGACAATAGGCACCTGCAGAAAACCATTTTGATTGCCACTTTTGATTGCCACTGATTGCCCAAATACACTTTTCATTGCAATTAGTTTAGGAAAACTAAAAATGAGGGCATGGGTACAATGATCTCTCCCCCCTCCCTAAATGTTTCTACCAAAATTGTTATTTCTTTTCAATCAAAATTTCTTTCTTTCTTTGTTTAGTTGTTGTAATTTTGGTTGCCTGTCACAAATTTTCTGTGTAAATCACTACCACCAAAAAAAGTATGCTCACACTTTTGTAAAAATGTGCACCCCCACCCCCCTTCCCTCCCCCTTTACATAAACCTTGATCCACCCCTGCAATACTCACGTCTTATATCTGACAAGAGCCTCCCTCCCCTGGTCTGCGTAGCCCCTCCACTGCCTGGACACAAAGCGAGGTACGGGGTCAGTAGGGTCCAGACGAACGTTGAACCTTGGGAAGTGACGTAGGGAGCTGAACATGGTGTTGAACTGGGGAACTCGACCCTGTAGAAAAGGTACGAAAAAGACAGTAAGCTTAGCAGAGGTATTAAACAAATCATAGGTTGAATGAGAAAGTTTCACATGAAGCCATCCAGATAATTATCATCTACTGCTACCCTGGGGCCCTAGAAAAGAATAGTGTGAAACATGCTTTAATGATCATCGTAACAGAAATAACACTTATCTACAAAAAAACGAAAAGCACATTCCTGTTTTCCTCGTGTAGTCTTTGCAAGCAAGTTCAACTTCATATATTTCAACTCAGAAAATGATTAGTTTATTGTCATGGTTCCTACCTTAAAGTTGGTTCTATTTACATTACAGTTTTTAAAGATATAAACAGATTCTTCTAACACATTTTCTTTTTAAATGTAATCTCTCTTTGGAAGAAGTAAGTGCTGTTCACATCAGGAAAATTGTTTTTGTTCCTTTATTGCTGTGAAGTTAATGTATATTCGAGATAATGTAAACATTACATAGTAAACAAACTTCGTTCAGTCTTTGGCTGCAATGCAATAAAACTACCATTATTGAAATGAATTGAATTATTTAATTGTTGCTGTTGTTGTTGCCGTTGTGGTTTGATGCATTTAGTGAGTGTATGTTTGTTTGTTTTATTGTTGTGTTTTACTTGTATGTCAAAAGACTTACCACTCTCTCCACGGTAGTATTAGCTCTGAATGTAGCTCTGCCATGGTCTCTTTCACTTGATAAAGTGTAAATGGGGTCTGTGAAAGAAGGAACAAAAAGAATGACTCAAAAATACTAAAACACTTTTTCTTTCTTTCTTTCTTTCTTCTTCTCATCCTTCTTCTTTCTCTCAGTAAATTTGTGACTTTGGCCTCATTGTACTTAAAACATTACAACATTTGGTAAGGGTATGAATGATTTAGTTGTTAAGTGTACACCCACATAGAATCTACCATAGTACTACCATCATGTGTCCAGACAGGTTGGTTATCACAGTTATCTGGCATGTTTAGACGGTTGGTTTCAGACAGTAGACCTCTAATTGAAGAAGCTTATATTTCATCAAAAAGTTTTATATCGGAAAATATATAAAGCAGTGTTTTCTAACCGTTTGTAAGAAATATTAAGTTTTGCGTCACCCCAAGGCCCAACCCCAAATTCATCACAGAAAAATTATTCATTTTGCATCACTCTGGCACTCGTCAAGTGTCCTATACGTGAACATGTATTGTATACACACATACAGGGACATTTGTTCCTCATTTAATTAGAGCGAGCAAACCCAGGTGCAACTCCAAACTCAGGCAAGACACATTTAGCCACAGGGTCCTCAACGACTGGAACTCCCTCCCTGAGTTGGTGGTATCTGCAACCTCGGTAAACAGCTTTAAAGCCAGACTTGACAAATACTGGAAGAAGGAGGAATATAATTCACCATTCTCCCAGTAGATACTCCAATTATGACATTCCTGATATGACCCAGCAAGCAAGATATACACCTGTAGATGTAAAACGACTATGGTGCAAGACCCGGAAGCTGGGACATCCCCCCCCCCCCCCCTTGAAGTTAGACCTAAAAGCTTGGCAGCTGGAGACGGCTTTCTTCCAGAAGCTTTGGTATTCAAGGTATTCAAGGTATTCAGGTATAGAGGTCTAGGTCTAGAATCTAGATCTAATTTCATTTTTTAATCAACATAATACACACCACACTTCTCACTAGCTCACTAGTAACTAGATAAGATATCAAATAATTAATGTATGCGGGCACCTCCCACAAACATGACCAAATAGTCTAGTACATAAAATATGAATGTGGACATCATAATTCAAATCCGGGCTAACTCGGAGCAAAGACAACTCGGCCCAGCTGCAAAAACAGTAAGTTTTTGTCATTTTACCCTAACCCTAGCCCTAAACCTGCAAAAACTGACAATTTTTGCAGCTGGGCCGAGTTGTCTTTGGTCCGAGTTAGCCCGACTCCCATAATTCGATCACTTCAAAGTTCAAGGATATGGTTGGGCATTTTGTTGCCAAGAATTCTCCTGTTCCTACATCACATGTTGCACACAAGTACCAATTATGACCATATTTCAAAATTTTCATTGGCATTGCCATTGGGACATTTACATTTTACAAATAAGCAATTGAATTGTCAATTGACAAGTCACAACATTTTGTCAGATTGCATTGTCATGACTCATTGTTGATTTGCACGCAAGTTCCATCCATCATTTCAGTATGGTGGTGTGACCAAAGTTCGCGCGTGACCAAAGTTTGCGAACTAACACTAAAAGCGCTTATAACAGGAGAACGATGTACGCGATGCCTGTGTGGGACTGAGACAACAAAATATTTTGGCACCGTCGACAACTCCAAAGGTCAAAATGCGACATAAAAATGTGAATTAGCTAGCTTTTTCACCCTTTTTATCATAACAAAATGTGTTTTTTTATATGAAAATCAGTTTATTAGAGGGATTGACTCCGAAAAATAATGATAACATTCAGATTTCTTACGCGAAAAAACGGAACATGCGCGCCTGCTTCCACCGTATCTGGGTTTATAAATTTCAATGAATCTATGGGTTTCGTAAGAATACAAATTTAAAAGGGGAAAGTGGAGAGACAAAGAGAGAAAAGAACGAGAACTTGTGTTTATGGCTGACATAAAAAAAGGAGACACATGATAAACTTTTTAAACAAACAAATGACATGCAGATAGGGACATAGATCTACATTGTCATTAACACATAAACAATGAAAAATAGGGTTGTTTTTTTTTCGGGCAAAATTTCAATGATAGAGAGATATTATTATCTTTTTAAAAGTTTCAATATAAAGTTCGGCTTCTGATTGAAACTATGTCCTTTTTTTTAAATGTTTACATATACACCTGTAGACTCTATAAAGTAAAGCCTATCACAAGAGGGCAGTAAATATCATGCGCGAACTTAGGTCACACTTTTGATATTGGTAACTAATGGTAAGCCTTCCGATATTCTCGTCTTTTCATTGGTTTAAAGTAAAGCCTTGGAATATTATCTGTTTATAATATGATAAATTACAATTCTTATGACGTATGGAACACGATACATGTTGATCTGGATGTTTTGTAATGTGCAAGAAAAGAAAAATATCCGCGAACTTTGGGTCACCCCTTCATACTTTCAAGTTTCAGATCACCAAAGAATATTAATTGATCACCATTTTTTTCTTCTCAAATATGATAGATCGCCCATAGACTCTAGATTCTAGTCTAGATCTAGATCTATGCATAGGTTTAGAATATAGAACTATACGTATACCAAGTTCAGGAACCTCTTTCGACCATAGACATAGTAATATAATCACATGCATTCATACCAACACAGCTCAGTTCTCATCCGCTAAACTCGTATTTCAGCTTCAGCCTTCACAACACAGCTCAGCTTAGACCGAAAGCTTCAGTCCCTATAATCATCGGTTGTTCCACTGAGACTACGTCTGGCTCCACTAGACCTCGGTTATAGGGACTGAATGACTGCCTATGCCAGCCTGTGTTGAAGATATTCGGCTAGATTTTAGCCGTTAGGCCCCTCCCACAAACATGACAAACTTGCCACGGCCGTATTGTTATGCCCCCAAAATCCCCCGAAATGTCATTTTACCTCGTGAATATCCAATTTTGAATTAGGCCTAGGCTATAATACATCGGTTCCACTTACTAACCTGATTGATATAATCCGTTTAATGGTCCCTTTTAAGGAAATTATGGGTCAAAATCGACCTCCATGTTGAAAATCTTGCAAGCCGTTTTAAACTCTCGCTGCCGTCAATCTCATCCCTTCTAGTCTACGCCGAAGGCAAAATGATTATGAAAGGAAAAACTGTGATAACGCCATTACGAACGTGTAGATGGCGCACAGTTTTTCCTTCATAATCATTTTGCCTTCGGCGTAGACTAGAAGGGATGAGATCGACGGCAGCGAGAGTTTAAAACGGCTTGCAAGATTTTCAACATGGAGGTCGATTTTGACCCATAATTTCCTTAAAAGGGACCATTAAACGGATTATATCAATCAGGTTAGTAAGTGGAACCGATGTATTATAGCCTAGGCCTAATTCAAAATTGGATATTCACGAGGTAAAATGACATTCGGGGGATTTTGGGGGCATAACAATACGGCCGTGGCAAGTTTGTCATGTTTGTGGGAGGGGCCTAACGGCTAAAATCTAGCCGAATATCTTCAACACAGGCTGGCATAGGCAGTCATTCAGTCCCTATAACCGAGGTCTAGTGGAGCCAGACGTAGTCTCAGTGGAACAACCGATGATTATAGGGACTGAAGCTTTCGGTCTAAGCTCAGCTCAGCTCAGTACACACACACAACACACACTAGACTGTAGCTCTATGCACACTGCACTGCGCTATGCCAGTGGCGCGGCGAGATGGCAGCTGGCAAATCGTCGAATTTTAGCTGACTTACCGTACAAATAATCATGTGTTCTCGCTTGCTGGATACGCGGTCGGCGAACTGCTTGAGCTGCAGACATCTTCTAGAACTATTCTGTCAAACTTTATGCTTAAATTGTCTTACTTAATACATATAACTAGAATGTTTGAGTTAAATCAAAATATTTCCGATCACGTTGATGCGATGGTGGTTCAGTTCATACGTCAGATCTTGATTACCGAATGGGAACCATAGTAACGTCAGCACTACTTATAAAAATATTCCTTTATACGATAATCCAACCAATAAAAAGCAATATTTTGGATCATTATTATATATTTTAAGTAAACAAAATTATTTTAAGTTTATATAATGTGTAAATTATATTTTTTATTCATCATAAACGTATCGTATTTAGAGTTTCTGCCAGACAAATTGGCCATAATATTTACATCGCGAATGTGACTGGTGCACAAACACATAATTTCACTCTAAGATGCCCGCACATCGTCGGCGCACTGCTTACTAGTTATACCACGGATAATGAGAAAGGATTCCACTTTTGTATATATTTTTCAGAAAGCCGAACAGTGCAAGTGATATATAAAGAGGTAGATATATATATATTTCACTTTTTCCACGAGTATTATAATATGTTGTATTTTTAAGCAAACATCACATTGATGTATCGGATACGATATCATATTTTTCCAGGTCAAAATAAGCTTGGTTTGCTGCTTTTCTGGCACGGCAAAATGAATTGATGACCTTGACTGTTTGGCGTTTTTACCGTTTGAGTGCTCGCTGCGACGCACGCCACGCCTAATGGGAGTCATTGACCCCTTTAATTTTGTGCAGAATAGCCATATGAGAAAATGTGTACAAACTATGTCATACAAAAAAAATCATAGAAGAAGAGATCGAGAGTGTATCATTTATGTTTGATTATTTGAATGTTCAGATAATTGAGGCCTTAAATGAGTTGTTTATTATTTCACTTTCACCATTTTGATTTTGATGGTGCCTTGTTTCCCGGCCGCCCTTTATCATGAATTCCTCACTCTGCAATAGCTCTTTTTTTTTTTTTTTTGGGGGGGGGGGGGGGGGGGGAGTAGATTGCACTTTAGTTCTATCATCAGTTCCTTTCGTATGCAGTCAAACCTGTCTATAAAGGCCACCCAATGAAAACAGAAAAAGTGGCCATTGTATAGAAAGTTGGCCTTTCTAGGCAGATTCTATAGCACACATGTCTTTCTCGAGGGAGACAAAATACATGGCATGCGCGCAACTACAGGTTTAAGTGTATATCATTTTGTAGAAGTGCGCCATTGATCATGCGATAATCCAAATTAATTATCAAATGACGGTTTGAAAGTACCGAGTACTTATTTATTGTTTTGCTAGAATGACGTTGGATAGAGCCAGGCCAGCGTGTTACTTTTACTGGTATTAATTAGTCAATTTATTGTTATTGTAATGAACAAATTTTGTGACGATCGAATCAGTTGCTTTAGCAGCCCTAAATTTCCGTAGACTCATAATTATAATCGATTATATTATATTTATTCAGTCAAAGATACATCACGCACCCTCCCACCCCCCCCCCCCCCCCCATCCCCTCCCATTAATTAAATTACTTGAATAGTTTAATAGAATCAACAGTACCTGGCTTCAACCAAGCCGACCTCTATTTTCTATTTCTTCTTTATTTTGTCTTCCTTCCTTCCAGCTAGTCTCTTTTCCTAAATAAACACGATGCGACAGAAAAAAAGTACGAATCCCAAATATGGTCTGGGAGTTGGAACAGATAACGGTTTTGGTCCGATGAGTCTCTAAAAATAGGCGTGGTAACTTGACATTGCATTTTCGCAATTCGTCTTTCATTGATAGAAAGCGGGAAAAGAAAATGATCAAAAATTCATGGAGAAAATTAACGAGGCGTGTCGTCGAACCGTCTGTTTGAATAACAATCGAAATATTGCTGTGTTGATTTTTCACCACGGTAACCTTTGTCCTTATTCTTTCAGTTCGTAAGAAATATGAGAGATTCATGAGTCTTTTCAGCTTTCAGGACATGTTTGCTATTGTGACGTCATTTTATACGTTTACCTGTGTTCGTTCATAACTCGATTTCACGTACAGAAAATGCTTTTCATGGGCACTATATAGAAATCACTGCGTAGAAGCCGCTCGTAGGGTGGATATCATAAAGTATAGCGCTCTTTACTGAAGGCCTACTTGATTTTGAGTTCAATAATCGACTTTTTAAGAAAGAAAATATTGTTATGAGGTCTAGATTATTGTGGTAAGTATCAAAATCATTGTATATATTATTCGAATATGACGGATTTCGTCTTTTTTTAAATGTGTGTCTGTTGTACTAAAGCATATTGTTCGTTATGCCATTACTAGATCATCGACCATGAAGCATCGAAAAGTCTCGGAGAATGAAACGTATTTACAAAACTTGTCTACGGAAAAGTAGATTTTTTTTGGTGGGGGGGGGGGGGGGTCAAAATTTCCTATTTTAATCTGTACTCGTTGTTTGATACATGTATGTGTAAAGTTAACTTGTAAAGATGTTCTCCAAAAATGAAAGTTTTGATTTGAATTTTCTCTTTTATGTGTCATGTATCATTGTATCTTATCCATATTTCTGTGATGCTGATGATCGTGAAAACAATGAAACATGAATAAATGAATAATTGAATAACAAGGCCCGTACAACACTGCTTTCAATACTGCGTTCTCACTGCATGACAGAACGCATTTAACTGAGAGGTGGTCGGCGAAAATGAATATAAATTGAAGACGACTCTATAATTATTATTTGTTTTAGATCATTTATTGCAAGAATAACAACAATGTGTTTTATATCGTTGCTTACACTAAAATGCGTAGCAGACGGGGTCACTACAATGTATGGTATGGTAATGGTAATGGTAATGGTTTTATTAAAAATTCATTTGCAGCCAGATGGTTGAATTGCAGAACTTTGTACATTGTAAAAACATAAATATTTATACAAACATAAAACGTATTAATACATATCACGCAGTGAATGAATTAAAAAATCAGTGTACACATATATATATACAAATTAATACAATTTTATAAAAATTCGCTTAACATTCTATTCCACAATCATCATAGGGCTGGAGGGAAATATAGAAGAGAGGTAGGGAGGATAATAGTGCAGACAGCACGGGAGATCCAGGAAAAGTGTGAGATAGAGACAGACAGAGAGGGAGAGAAAGAGAGAAAGGGAGAGAGGGAGAGAGAAAGAGAGACAAAGCGAGATATATATATATATAAGATAATGCTGAGGATGAGAGTGTATATCAGACATATCGAAAATAAGGCAAGAAGTACAATTTCGACAGAGAGAATACTGGTTGTAAAAAGTAGGTGCTGTTTTCCCCTCTGCTCCCCCAAAATAATTTTAATAAGACTATAATAGCACCGGTGATAATAAATACATTGTGCATCACGAAAGGCTTGTCATCATGTATAGGTAATAAAGGAACACATTTTTTATAATCTCGCTTGAAGGTATAGATCAGTTCTGGTCATGCGATTGCATCGTGAAAGAAACGTCGTGGAATCGATCAGAAAAGGTTGATCATCTAGCATTTAAGTATTGGTGTGTACTGCAAGGTTCTGGAATCATCACAATGATAAGAAATTTGGCCCAGTCTTGGTAAAGTTACAAGCACTGTAAACAGAAAGATGTATATGGGACTGCGCGATATCTATCCAGGCCGGATAGATATGATAATTTACCAAACATATCAATTAGTAAGTAGGCGGTTTCCCGGCAAAATTTGTATCATCACGTATTAGTCGAAACATATTCTTTCACATAATTGGTAATAAGAGCTTCCATTTTATATTTTGAGAGGGGGCGTTTCCAAAACCGGTCTATACCAGTCCTTTAAGTTTGCTTTAGTGGAGGTGTCGAGGTATAGTGGTTCATTCACTTGACTCTGATCAACCAATGGTTGACGGTTCGAACCTCAGCCCGGCACTTGCGTCTTTTGGCAAGACATTCATTCACATTTGCCTCTCTCCACAGAATGGGTACCTAACTGTTTCTGGGGTAAAAATACTGAAGTTGAAGGGCCCTAAAGAAGAACAGCTTTGAAGTTCATGTGGCCTCCCTGAGTAATTATATTAATATTACTATTCGTGCAAGAGATGCCAGCCGTTCTATTTGCCCGGGCACTTCGAAGCGAACCGTTGTTAACAACATAGTGTAAGCAACTTGTGTCGCAATGGCTCTTTTTTAAAGAAAAGGAGCAGGAGCAAAACAACTGTCATGTTGCCCACACACACATCAATTAGAATAAATAATTAATGTCCTAGATGTTGACTTTGGTGCCTCTTTTTGTCCGTTTCCGTTCTTGCAGGGACGTGGTGCTTCTGACGTCACATCCACTTGAACCATATCATATATTGTCATTTTGCTCACATATTTATTTAAAATTTCAAAAACAAGTATTTTCCTCATTATTTGTTGCCTATTTTTGTCTATCTGTTTACTCTCTTGCAGGTACTGTAGTCATTCTGTCCTCTAGACATTATACCACCGTTATCTGGGAAGAGGGGAGATAAAACAAGATGGACGTCCGGTACAGGGAAAAGCTACAGCAGAATGCAGACGTCATCATCGACGAGATCGATGCGGAGCACGTCTGTCTATACCTCAACGGAACGGTTCTTACGTCCTTCGAAGTCGACAAGATCTACGCTGTCAAGTCCCGCCAGGAGCGCGCACGGCGACTTCTCAACCTGATCATGACCAAAGACACCCTGGCGTATCAACACTTCCGGTACGCGCTCCGCGAGCGATACTCGGATATCGTACGCAAGCTGGACAATACGGCCGTCTGCACTAATTCGGACAATGAGAATGGCGAGTTCGAACAGAAGCGCGTCTTGAAGCGGCGTGACTCACTGGTCCTCAACATACAGACTGAAGAACTTGTGGATTACATGAAGCAAGAGGGCGCGCTAACCAATGATGATTGTAACAGGATAAGGGCTGGTGCGAGCAAAGAGGACAAGGCGAGGATTATGGTGGATTCACTCTCAGACAAGGGACCTCAGGCCTACAAGACTTTGTCACTAGCCATCAGGGCCCGACAACCGAAACTCGCTAAAATATTTGAGAAAACAGACTGAGGCATTTCAAGTTTGGCCTACTTTAAACAAAAAAGAGTAGTTAAACAAAAAGTTGGTATATTGATCCTCGTACTCGACAGAACCTACTCATGTGGATAAAATATGAATGCTGAAATATATTCATTTACACAAAATATGCTGGGCGACAAAAATATATAAATATATATTAGACTGTATCGCACTCCTGTTATTATTGGTGTATATGGAAGAATACCAAATGTGTACATAGCTATATAGCCGTATTGTGAAGAAATTTAAAATTCTAGAGAAAAACGTTTTAGAATAAACTCAGTCGATGTTGAAACGTGCGCCACTTTTTGTTTTTGAGAGAGGTACTAGCTATTTCAATGGCAATTCACAAATTTTACGCATTTTTACAACTGAAACCTGCAGGCTGAGAGAGAGGCTAAACAGAGGGCTTGATAGTTGGGAGGCTGAAACTGTTAATGTATTACTAAATAAAATACAAACTCATATAGATATAGCAAATGTAACGGTTTCATGGTACTTTCATTCATCCTTTTCTTTCATTTTACGTACTTTCTGGTTATAGA
>JAVYIG010014826.1:32500-39292 GCA_035222895.1 Strongylocentrotus droebachiensis | reverse complement strand
CTTCCATCACAGATAGAAAAATTTCTTATTAAAATAATGAGGATGATTACAGTTATCAATCATTATACCCAAATCTGCATAGTGATACAGAGACTTATTTACCGCACGTAGGATTTCTGATAAGAATGCACAAAGAACACAAAATGGAGGTGCCTGGAATAGAGGGTAAATAATAGCAGTCAAGCTCATGAATATTCATATTATGGGCGTTACCAACCATTTAAATTTGCATACACAATCATTATTTAATATATAATGGATGCGCTTTTCATTATATATTATATAATGGAAATGCGCTGTTCATTATATATTATATAATGGAAACGTGCTTTTCATTATATATTATATAATGGAAATGCGCTGTTCATTATATATTATATAATGAAAACGTGCTTTTCATTATATATTATATAATGGAAATACGCCTTTCATTATATATTATATAATGGAAATGTGCTTTTCATTATATATTATATAATGGAATGTACTTTTTCATTATATATTATATAATGGAAATACGCTTTTCATTATATATTATATAATGGAAATGTGATTTTCATTATATATTTATATAATGGAAATACGCTTTTCATTATATATTATATAATGGAAATGGCTTTTCATTATATATTATATAATGGAAATGTGCTTTTCATTTTATATTATATAATGGAAATACGCTTTTCATTATATATAAATAATGAAAGTGTGAATTGTAATTATTTATAAATAATGGCAATTATATATATATAATGGAAATACGCTTTTCATTATATATAAATAATGAAAGTGTGAATTGTAATTATTTATAAATAATGAAGTAAGAATTGTAATTATTTATAAATAATAAAAATATGTTAAGAATTATATACAAATAAAAATGTACATTTTCTTGCATTATATGTAAATAATGGTTATTATTTGTTAAATAATGATTATATAACATATAATTTGTCTAAATAATAAGTTTACAAACGGCGCCTCATACGTACATACATATTGATATTGATATAGCGTCTTTACATGCTCAAGGTACTAGTATGCCGCGCGCGCATAAAAATAATATACAGTTCCTCAGGTAGACAAAGGAACATCCCTTCCTTGCTATTAAGTAAGAATGTGTAGAACAGGTGTCACATGCATATTCACCTGTTCTACACATTTTTACATAATAGCAGTGAAGGGATGTTCTTTTGATGAGGGTAGAATGAGGAACTGTATATTTTGTCCTCTTTCTTTGTCCGTGATGTATATAGTGTTACTTCCTGCATGCATGTATATCTTCGAGTGCAATCTAAAAGATTTCTAATTGTAGTCAACATGGGCAGTTAAGTACGTTGACACGCATGATCAGTCGGCGTTCGTCGTGTTCTCGTCCACTCAATCTAAAAGTCCCTAATATGTGAAGCTGCCACATGACATAACTATTTTTTTTTTTAAACTCTAGAATTTTTGAAAGCTTTCTGGGAACTGGGCTATGAATTCCTTAGGCCAACTACATATACCAAGATGTATAAACATAATTTAAGGACGTCAATTGATCACAGTTTTAATAATATAGATCGTAAATACCCACCGCTAATGCAAAATCAACTTACCATGTTTTCGCCTGTGCCATCAACGCCGCTTTGGAATACAAAATATCAATGAGAATACAGGTTATTCAAAGTCTACAATTATTTAACTGGGGAAATGTACAGTTATCTTTGGCCTCGCCGGATTAATCTTACAACTTTGTTAACGATAACGCGTCATTATTATGAAAAATAATTTCGAATAAAAGGAGGCAATACTTTATTTTTAAACAGAATTGACTGCATATACGTAAGTACATCTCTCAAAAGTGAATTATTCTTTTTCATATATTTTGTTACCCTTTAAAAAAAATATAATTTTTATATTCACATTTTCATCACTGTGATGGATTTTCTTGTAAAATTCCTTCAAAACAAGAGAATAATCTCAGCGCTTCAACTGTAAGTTAAGTCGCACAAATTGTGCCCGAATAGTGCTTTCATTGTTGTATACGCTTGTTAAAGAGAATAAATAAATAATTATAATAATAAATCTAGTTCATCGGTCTTCAAAATTACCCGTTCAAGTCGTAATGAATTTTGATGAAGACGGTCATTGCATGCTTGAAAGTATCCTGGAAAGATTTCCGTTTTTCTTCGTCTCTATCTGCCCGATTTTTTCTTGCGTATCATGGTCGTACTTGTATAGCGCCGCCTTGCCTTCGACAGAGTTTAGTTGATACTCGGATCCATCGGGCAAGGTCAGAGTCTCGTTGCCCTTGACAACGGGAGGTTGTATATCATCCATGGCGATTTCGTGGGTATGGGGGGGCACGATGGCGAAGCTCGTCCAGAGTGATTCGATGAATATGCGACACTGAAAATAAAGTGGTAGAATATACGTTTGGGAGAAGAATCCTTAATATCAGACGACAAAGTCTTATACATAAATTAAACGCGATCGCAACTTTGTCAAAAAGTTGACACAAAGTTGCGAAAAAAATAAACTCTTGGGCAATTTGTGTATGTATAATAGGGGGGGGGGGGCTTTCGGTGAAAGAAACTATCTTAGAGCCTAAAGCTTATTTACCTTAGCACTAATACTACTCCCTTAAAGTTTCCACAAACTTTTCCACAAACCAATTGAATCGGGAAAGTTGTCGTGGAAGGGGGGAATGATTTCCTTGGGACTTGTCCCAGTTAAGTAGTTGTATGGGATAACAGCTGTACGAAGGTCTTTTTCTTAGAATTATAGTCGACAGTTTCCCATTGTAAGGCGTAGTCCTAGTTTTTACTAGTTTTCCTTGGGCGTGTGGGTATTTTCCTGGCCATAGCTGTTGTCCGATGGTAATTGTCAGCGAAAATGTTATCCTAGTATTCAAAATAACACAACAAACAGAAGACAAAATATGGATGGTATGTGCATGTGTGTGTGTGTAATTTTTGTTGTTGACAGAGTAGTGACGTGTTTCAATCAGATATGATGATTTACGTCTGGGGACCGACCGTTAACCGACCTTCCGAAGGACGCATGAGGGGTATAGATGGGGGCAAGACTTCCTCTTTATTTGGGGGAGACTAAGGAAATATTCAAAGCGCACCGCCCGATATAATCTTACCATCGCAATCGACTCTCCACGTCTCGATACAGTTGGTCATCACATGGTTCTCATCCATGATATCAATAGTTCGCGCCTTCAAATTTTTAATCGTTTCTAACCATTCACACGTGCAGTCTTTAGTAATTTCATCGATAAATCTGCCAGAATGAACAAAACAAAAACAAAAAGGTAATGAAATGAAGTAATGACAAATTATTTTCAGGTAAATCTGATTTGATTAATTAATCGACAAGCGTATACGTTTTGGCGCAGACTAGACCTATTTTATGTTTGTTTTTATTAAACATATCTTTTCTCATTCAGCTGTTTATTACAAATTTTAATTTTACCACTCTTTATATTTTGACTTGCCTGAAATCCATTCAAACAATCTTTAAAACTAATTCTTCGACAGAAACTGAATAGATTTCATTGAATACCAAGTAAATCCTGAATTGTAAAATTGGCAGAATGCCATGTCGGAGAAATCTCTCACATTCTCGTTGCACACGAGGAGTCAATTCCATTGTGCCTTTCAAGGGCATTCAGGTGAAGAAATGTACAGGACATGTCCTGACGCAGCCTCTTGGTACAGACGCAACTACTTGACACAGGGGTGCGATGGCATAGCGCAAGACTTCGTCATAAGCCAAATACATCAGGCCTGAAATACATTATGTGCATTTAATGAGCAAAGAACAATATAGTTTGACTCTTCTTATTTAGTTGTTATTCTCTGTTTTGTCCACTGTCTGCTGTAACCAGAACATATTTAAATTGGCGTAATCGGTTGGAGCAGTGGATTGACGCATGATGTGTAATTGATGGATATAAGACGTACACCATTTGCAGGCTGGGCAAGTGTTCAAGAATCGTCATCACCTCATGGGCTTCACGTGGCATGGAGTGTGCAAGCGACCTGTGGATGATGAGAAGATTTCCCCAAAAAGCCACGTTAAGAAAACATTTCTTTACTTTTGGGAGGAACGAATTATTTGAAATGATAAGCACGAATACCTATGCCCGTTTCATACTACACTGTCAATCTTACAGTTGGAATATTTTTGTTTTACCCCAATTTATGTTAAAAATAATTTAAAAATAAAAGATCTAGATAATAGTATACATTCTCAGATTTTATTGAATAATAATTTGAAAATGTGTGCTTTTACCCCAATTTATGGAATTATTTTAAAAATAATTTAAAAATAATAGATCTAGATAATAGTATACTACATTCTCAGATTTTATTGAATAATAATTTGACAATGTGTGCTTTGCGTGACTGCTAAAGCATGTGTATGCTGCTATGCTTATCAACTATAGGGGACCTACGCCCTTAAGGCATAAATGACAGTAATGAGGATTAATGCCCCACAAAAAGGCACTAATATAGCACATCGACACGGTTTTGATCCTGGGTCCTCACAGTTACGAGACCATTGCTTTGTCACTGAACCATGACTGTACGCAGCGGGGGCTAGGGTAGGGGGCAGTTTCCATAAATAAAAAAACACAAAGAAAATGCGATAAATTTTCAATAATTTATTGCATTCTACCCCGGTTCCCAACATAAAAAAATCCTCTGTGTGCCCATTCCTTGAGCCATAATGCATGGCCGTCCAGAGGATTTTTTACGTTATATAATTTATATAACAAACCCAGTTACCGTCAGAATATTAACGAACCCTTGATGAAGTACATGTATTTGCAGCAGCATTGATGTGAACATTCTAGCATGTACAATCTTAACAACCCAAGTTCTGATTAGTACTATGATAAACAAAATCGAAACTTCTTTTACAGCTTGTTTTATGAGAAAAATGTACATCGTCTCAGAATCGTATGTAGTTCCAGGCCAATCGTGCGATTGTCTACGATTTGAAGCCGATTCAACTTTTATTCTGACTAGATGTGCTCTAAATGTGTGTTGTTATTGTTAGTCTTATCCTTGTATGAACTGAAATCAGGAAAATGATGTGTGTTTGGATTTCTATATCTAATATAATTTTCTTCGAAAATCAGAACGCGGTGGGATCACAGTGTGCGATGGGCTTAAAATGTTTCACTTACAGCGTGTTGAGCAATCGACAGTGAGTAAAGGATTCGCCATTCAGTTGAGTTAGCGGGTTATTATGAAGATACCTGTAAACAAATAAAATGTAAATGTTAATTATCGCTATTTTTTTTGGTAATAACAGAAAAAAGAGTGGTTAGATTACAAGATTATAAAAGGCAATCAATAAACTTTCATAACAACGTTCTAGTTTGTCCCTTATCCGCTGATCTTATGATTAGGTTATAATTGTTATCAGTCGATGCCATTTCTGTTTCAAAGATGAATATGAACAAAATTATTAGTATTGACAAAAATGGAAAAAGAAAACGAATACAAAAAAGACATTGTAGAATCATTAATGTTGCAGTTTACCTAATGTAAGCAATTGTACATGGCTAACACATCCACCCCCCCCCCCTCCCTTATGACCTCAAATCTATGTTATGGGGATCATGGCTCCTTGCCTCCTAAGAAGCAACATTGTCAACTGTATGTCAATTGTAACTTTAAATTAATACTCGAAATTTAATCATACTTACAGTTGTTTTAGACTGGGAATGGCCTGAAATGAATGTGGCTCGAGAGATATGATGTCATTATGAGAGAGATCACTAGTAAAAGGAAAGAAAACAAATCGAGAGTTAGCATTTCACTTCAGTACTGATAAGGAGGAGGAGGAAATAGAGGAGGAGGGGAGGAGAGGAGGAGGGAGAGGAGGAGGGAGTGGAGTAAGAGGGGGAGAAGAAAAGAGGGAGGAAGGAGGAGATTATGAGGAAGAGGGAGGAGAGATAGAGAGAGAGTGCCACGGAAAGAGAGAGAGAGTGAGTGAGAGAGAGAGAGAGACACAGAGACAGATTGAGAGAGAGAGAGAGAGAGAGAGAGAGAGAGGGGGAGGGATAAATAAATAAACAGAGAGGAAACGATAGAAAGAGTTGATTTACAGATAATGACTAAATACTTGCACTGTGTATTTATTGGAATCCATTGTGAATTGTCAATTGATTTTACGCATGCACCTATTTTCGCGTTTTATTTTTTGATTATTAATATTTTTGTTCTTGAAATTATTGCTAGATAAAGTAATCGCTGTTAAATTGCATGTTTGAGGGGAAATAAACTTGACGTACCAATAAAGTCTTTTTATAATCTCATGAAATCGTTCGGTGGTATTATCTTTATGATCTTATACCCTTTCACTGTCTTTATACCGTCTTTCGGATAGTGACGTTACAGGTCCCCAGGCGTATATATTCATATCTGATCGATATCTGATCGACAAACCCAGTTACACACATTTTAAACGTTTTAAAAATGCTAGGAAGTAAAATTTGATATACGTACATGATGTGTAGATTGTGCAAATGGGGGTCAGAAGAAAACACGTCAGCTGTTATTGTCTCCAATTTGTTGTAAGATAAGTCTCTGCAGAAAAATAAAAAAGATTGGGCTCTATAGGTAATTTTATGCCTGTCTTTTTCCCCTCTTTTTTCCTTATCATCAACGTTATCATCAACAACATCATCATCACCATCATCAGCAGCAGCAGGATCATCAACAATGTTAGCATCACCATTACCGTCATCATCATCATCATGATCATGATCATTATCGTCGTCAC
>JAVYIG010014826.1:0-27500 GCA_035222895.1 Strongylocentrotus droebachiensis | reverse complement strand
CTTGGGCGGCCGGAAAAAAAAAAAAAAAAAAAAAGAAGAAGAAAAAAGAAGAAAAAAAAAAAAAAAAAGAAAGAAAAAAGAACGCACGCTGGAGAGAAACTCTTTCAAGTGCAAATATTGTGAGAAGATATTCGACTCATCTGGTAACTTAACCAAACACATGATAACTCTGGATATAACTGTGTATTAAACTGTTACTTGATTTAAAACGACGTTATCATGCACTGCTTTTTATGGTCTCCATTGTGTTAATAGATGCCAGGAAAACATCACTTACGGGGTTCAAATAAACACCCCAAAAAAAATCGGCTCGCCGCTTCGCGGCTCGTGGACGATGCTCCGCATCGTCATTATTTTGGTCAAACCCCCCCCCCCCTTAGCAAAAAGCTAGATCCGCCCCTGGTCATCACCTCACCTCATCATCATCGACTCATTATCTTTTCTACTGCTATCATCCATTGTGTTGTGCTGACACGATGAACGCCATCGTCATCACCTCACCGTCTTCCGTTGTGCTGTGCTGGCTCGCTGATTATCGTCACGTCATCACCACATCATTGACATTATCTTCATGACCATCATCGCATTCATCGATTGATCGTCTCATCACTTTCATCGACAAGACCATCGTCTCTGTCATCATCGTCGTCTTCATCTGTGTTTCCGTCATATCGTCGCTGTCTTCGTCATCGCCGTCTACGTCTTCGTCGTCGTCATCGTTTCGTCGCCATCATCAGCATCGTCATCGCCTGACCTCGGTAATGCTGATTTGGTTTGATCGTTGGTTTTTATCGAACGCTTTGCTGAACTAATTAACGATCCTTTTTGACTATCTTGAATTTGATTTTTGATGATTGACATTTGTTGTTTTGATTATTGATTATATTGTTGCATACATTTTTTGAGCGTGACAGAGATTATACCTCCGGGGTGTTACCTCGAGACGATTCCGTTTAATATGATCATTGTTATTTTCATGTAATTATTTGCCGTCTGAGGACGTTTTTCCCTCCGGAAACATATGTGTACAAGACTGATTATACGGTCCTTGATATTTTGTGTTGATTATCTTTAATAAATCGTTGATATTAATTATATAACCCGATTGTTTGATAGTGCAGTTTATTCCTCGTGGGATCGTGAAGTAAAAAAGTACGACCCCCTCCAGGGGAGTTCTACAACCTCCTTTCTCCTCCTTCTTTTTCTCATTTTCCTTCCACTTCTTATCCACCGCAACTCTTCCTTCACCCCCTTCTTCTTCTTTTTCTTCTTCTTCTCCTTGAACCTCTTATTTTCCCCTCTTTTCGTTCTTTTCTTCCTTTTTCTTCTTTTCCTTTTCCTTATTCTGCTCCTGCTCCTACCTTACTTCTTCTTCTACTCTTTTTGTTTTTTGTTACCTCTTCTTCCTCCAACTCCTCTTTTTTCCCTTCTTATTCTTACTCTTCATGTAACCCTCTCTTATTTCAAATAACATCGACAGGACCTTCTCCTTTATTTTTCATTTTATTTAACACATAATTATGTTGTTTTTCTCAAAATGTTCCTCTCTTTTTCGACACAAATGTTAATCAAATGTATAATCAAGTGCCATACTAAGGGGCCCACGTGGTAAAAATTAAAAATATATCGGCCTACCGCTATTTGGATAAGTAATAATACTTGATCTGAAATTGATGTGAAAAAATGACATTTACTTCAAATTAAATGTGTCGGGAAAGACTAAAGATATTGCTCGTGTTTTTATTTCCATTTTCCACCAAAGAATAAAAAACAAATTTCTAGAAAAAATGTCAAGGTATCTAATGAAGGCGCTCATTATTATTCATGTGGCTCTAAGTATGACTTCGAGTATCTAAACAGCGTATCTCCGTTAACAATCTTGAGATTAGGCATAAACTTGATATGAACTGACTGTGGACGGGGTACAGACGAGATGGACGAATTGTCGACTGTTTATGAACGAACTAGGATCGTATTATAGACATTATTTACACATTCTACCCCGTCAACAACCCTTTTTACGATTTTTTAGGACGGTTCCAGAACGTAGTGAGAATAAGTTTGGTGTGATGGGGCTTATACTGATAATTGATGCTCGACCACGTCACGTTGTAACACGATCCTAGTAAGATCGCAGTACGGCAATCAGGACGTTCGTAGTGCGTCCATCTCGTAGGCCTACGTTGTCACCCCGTCTAATTGCAGGATGGGGAAATGTTTAACAGGCTCAAAGTTCTAGAGCAACTTCCCGTCCTAGCCATTCCAAGCCCGTCCAGGAAGTTCTAAAACAGATCGTAAACAGTTGTACTACGTTAAACTCCGTTCGCACACAGTTTGAGCCCGTTTGGCAACATTTTCAAGAACGTAGTGAGAACTAGTTTGGCGTGATGGGGGCTTTAAATATCTCTTTTAGATTAAAAGAATGCAAATGGCCGTGCGTAGATCAAGTGCGGAAACTTCATTAATCTGATTTAACATCTATTCATTTATTCATACGTCAAGAAAACACTGACTTCTATCCTGGGGTTCAGTTTTCTGGAGGAGAAAACAGAGGTATGTTACCGGTTAGTAACAGGTGTATTCACCGCACGTGTACTTAGGGCCCTTTTTTAGTTCCATTATAGAATTTATGACTAAAAGAGTATTAGAGAGCAAGCAGAGAATTTAATATTTTCAGTACTCTGTTCACACACACACAAAAATGGAAGAATATATTATAGGCAATGATTATCGTTTACCTATTTTGACATTCCTGTAACAAAAAAATATGTAGCCTATGTCCAATCGGGGGGGGGGGGGGCCTTGGTGCAGCAAGCCCCCCCCCCCCCCCCGGAGAATTTTGAAATACTAATGTGTAGGCAGTGGTATGCCCGCTTTTAGCACAACGTATTGTGGATTTTTTGTCCAAATTAGTGGTTGAATTACTCTTTTGAGCGTGGATGTCCACTCCAAATGGAATGACCCTCTTTTATTACTTGTAAAAATGTGCATTATTTTCCACTCCTCTATAAGTAGTGTAGATGATACGCGTAAAAGAGTTTAGTGAGTATGGGGGGGGGGGCGGCGTTGGGCCTACTAATTGTTATGATTTGTCCCTAATTACAAGGCTGGAATAACTCACATGTGTACAAAGATGGCTGACATGAAGTGTGTGTCTTTTATTCAGTCCTGTCGCCCTCTATCTGAATAGGCAGTACAGTGTTATAACTTGTAAATCTCATAAACAAGATATTGTCACATCCTCCCCATTGTGGTTTTTACTGGGAGAGATGGATGGCCAACATTAGCCAAAATATAAATGTTGCCTGTTTTTTTTTTTTTTTTTTTTTTTAAAGGTTTGCCCAAAAAAAACTGTTTGTGAGACTTTTACAAAATGTATCAGCATGCATGAATATAAAAAAGAACGTTAACAAAAACAAAGTCCTTTAAGAATCACTACTTGATCCTTTTTTGAGTAGAATGAGTCCAAAAGTGTTCAGCTTTCCAAAGCAGCTCTCATTCTAATACGAAAGTCTAAATGATAGTCCATAGCAACGGTGTACCACGGTACTAACACCAAAAAAAAAAAAAAAAAAAAAAAAGCATCATGTGGTTTTATAATTGCCTTATCAAAAATTTCAAGTCCAAAAAAGCAAAATCTTAACCAAAAATTTTCCAAAGTCAAGTTTTCAAAAAGTTTCAAACAAAGTTTGTTTTGTTTTGTTTTTTTTGTTTTTTTTTTTGTTTTTTTTTTTTTTTTTTTTTTTTTCGTTGCTTTGTTTATCTTTAATATCTAACAAAGTCTTTCATGCTGCTTGGTTCATGACGTCGACGAGATGATCTTCTCAGCTCTGTTGGCTCCTGGTCATGTAGGCGGCTTGATGTCTGAGGTTGATCAGGCAAAGCAGCTGGTTGTAGGTCCTTGGTGTCATCAGGTCTAGAACGAGCCGCGTCATCGTTGACATCCGTCTCAATATCGGGTAGCGTAGGGATGGAAATCTCACTGTCTGGGGATTCCCTTGTTGCTCTAAGGTGCTCTCGGTTTCTCCGGTATGTATGTCCACCAGAGATCACCTCATAAGATCTCTCGTCTAGTTTCTGTAGGACTTTGGCCTTCTGCCATTTGTCGCGTCCTGGCTGGAATGGTTTCATGCGTACTGTATCACCATCCTCAAGAACAGGCAGCTCCTTGGTTCGCCTGTTGTAGTATTTTGCCTGTTTTGCTTGAATGAGTTTCATTTGTTTCATCTCATTCTTGCTGCTTCCTCTGGGCTGAAGGAGTGGGCGCATGGTAGGTGTCAGGGTCTTTGTGCGTCGTCCCAGAAACCTCTGTGCTGGACTGCTGTCCATACCCTGCGTTGGTGTATTCCTGATGTTCAAGAGGGCTAGATTCCTGCTGTCTCCTGTCTGTTTACATTTCTTCATCATCTTCTTGGCAGACTTGACGGCAGATTCAACTTTGCCATTACTCTTGCTGTTGTATGGGGAGATCGGATTGTATGTGATTCCCCATTCCTTGATGAAGGTGCCAAATTCCCGTGATGAGAACGGAGGACCATTGTCACTGATGATGATATCTGGAATGCCATATCTCCCAAAGTGGACCTTCAGTTTGTTTATCACAGATGTTGCAGTGCTTTTGTAAAGCTTGTCTATCTCCCAAAAGTTTGAGTGATAGCACACAGTGATAAGGTATGTGTCACCGTCGTAGTGAAAGAGATCCATTCCAATCTTTTCCCAAGGTCTATCAGGTATTTCGTGAGACATCAAAGGGAGCGCTGCTTGGGAGATTGAATGTTCCTGGCATGTCTCACATGTCTGAATGTACTCTGAGATCTCTTGATTCATTCTAGGCCAGTAGACAAGTTCTCTTGCTCTTCTGAGGGTTCCTTCGACACCACTGTGACCAACATGTAGATCACGTTTGATTTCAGCCCTCATCTGCTTAGGTATTACGAGACGTTCACCACGGAAGATAACACCATCACTGACAGTCAGTTCATCTCTAATGTTGAAGTATGGTGTGAGTTGCAATGAAAGCTGAGACTTGTGATCAGGCCATCCTTCGAGTATGGTGTCTTTCAACATTCTTAGAGTCTCATCAGCAGCTGTGTGTCTCCTTATCTCCTGAACCCTGTCATCGGGGAGCATCAGGTGTGTGATCGAGTTGACCACTTCAAACTCCTCTTGTCCTCCTTCATACGGTAGACATGAACGACTAAGGGGGTCGGCCAAGTGGTTCTCCTTTCCTTTCAGATACTTCACCTCGATGTTGTATGCCATGGCACGGAGGAGCATGCCTTGAAGCCTCTTCGGCGCCCTATCAAGGGGTTTCTTCACGATGCATTCTAGTGGCTTATGATCGCTGTAGACAGTCACCTCTCGTGCAAATGTGAACTGGTGCCACTTTTCTAGAGCAAACACAATGGCGAGCATCTCCTTTTCGATAACTGCGTATCTCGACTCTGCATCACTCAACGCACGACTAGCATAAGCAACAGGCTGACCATCTTGCATCATAGCAGCCCCAATTCCATGAGCGCTTGCATCGGCGTGGATGACCAAGGGCTTCTTTTGGTCATAGTACTTGAGCAGAGGTGCTTGGGTCAAGAGTTCTTTCACCTTCTTGAATGATTGCTCATGGATTTCATCCCATGTCCATGCAACATCTTTGTGGGTCAGGTCATTGATTGGCTGCAGAACTTCTGTGAGATGTGGTAAGTACCGAGATAAGTAGTTCACCATGCCACGGAGTCGATGTACGTCATCTTTACACTTGGGAGGATCCATTTCACGGATCGCCTTGACTTTTGAGGGGTCCACTTTCATTCCTCTGTTGGACACAACATGTCCGAGGAAGGTAAGTTCTGTGACTTTGAACTGGCATTTCTCCGCATTGAGAACGATGCCCAATTCCTGGCATCTCTTGAGCAGGCTTTCCAGTCGATCATCATGCTCCCGTTCACTAGAACCCCAGATAATGATGTCGTCGGCCACACAGCGGACTCCATCTAGGCCATCTAGCGCTTGGTGTAGACGTCTCTGAAAGATCTCGCTGCTCGCCTTTAGTCCAAAAGGAAGCCTCTTCCATTTGTACCTACCCCATGGTGTAGCAAATGTTGTGAGCAGGCTGGATTCCTCATCTAAGGGACAATGAAGATAGCCATTACGCAGGTCACACACAGAAAAGGTAGAGGCATCAGTTAGTGAGGGTAGAATGTCATCTAGCACTGGAAGGGGGAAGTGTTCCCTTTTCAATGCCACATTCAAAGGTCGTGGGTCCAGGCACAGACGAACCTTGCCCGATTTCCGTGTCGCTACCGAAAGTTGGCTCACCCAGTCCGTAGGATCAGTGATGACGTCTATGACCCCTTTTCTCTCTAGCTCATCCAGTTCAGCCTTGACAGTATCTTTCAAGGATTCAGGAATGGTCCTAGCAGGTCGAATACTGGGCTTTACATTGTCGTCAAGGTAGAGATGGACTGGGTCTCCCGGGAGTGTGCCAATCTTGGAGGATGAGAAGACGTCGGGATACTCTGCAAGATCCTTTGAAGTCGCAACATATATCTGTTCAAAGTTATCATAATTGATCGTGATGAGGTTCATCTTCTCTGCTGCCTTCTTGCTCAGGAGAGGAGTCAGGTTCTCTTTAACCACCACGTAATCAACAACATATTTCTTGTTATTAACAGGATTCCTCGTCTTAATCTTGCACTTTCCTACTGCAGTGACTGTTGATTTGTTCCACATTTGAAGCTGCACTGCTTCCTTTCTTATGTCGTTGTGAGCAACAACATACTTCTGTGGGAGTAGACTCACTGTAGCACCACAGTCCACTTGGAATTCAACCTCTGTGTCGTTGAGCAGCATTTTGCAGAAAACAGGACGATTGTTGGCATCAACCGCATTGATATTCTGTACGGTGACAGAGCCAATGCTCTCACCTGACGACGAGCTAGAATCATCATCCACGCAGTGTATGGTTGAAGCTCTGCAAACCTCAGATCCTTTGAAATGGTTCTTTTGCTTGCATGCCATGCATGTGCGGCCCCAAGCAGGGCACTTCTCCTTCTTCATTTCATGCATTTTGCAGCAAAATTTGCAACGTTTTGGGTCAGTTGCATCCTTCAGTTTACCACTGCTCTTGCCAGGCCTTTTAGAGTAATGAGATGCACCAGTGCTGACCTTCTTGTAGACCTTGTAGACTACCTCCTCATTCTTGAGAGCTTTCATCTGCAATGACGCCGCTTCTACAGCTTTGCATATGTCAATGGCTTTGGACAGAGTGAGGTCTGGGATTCCCATCATTTTCTCCCGCATGCTGTCATCTGACACACCTAATAACAGTCTGTCCATCAGTAGCTTGTCCTTCATACATTCACAAAAACCACATGACTTGCTCATGGTTCTCAGCACAGTGACGTATTGTTCAATGTTCTCCCCTTCCTGATTCCTGCGATTAAATTTGAACCGCTCAAAAAATTCCCTTCTTTCCCCAAGAAAGTGGGAATTCAGCTTCTCCAGGATAAGGTGACACTTTTTGCTGTCTTCATCACTGGCAAACTTCATGCCATTGTAGATTCTTACTCCATCCGGTCCAATACTATGAAGGAGCAGAGCAGTTTGGTATTCCTCAGGTTGAGAAGATAGATTTGTGAGCACACAGTAGTTGTCCCACATCTGTTTCCACATCTTCCATCCCTCAATCGCATCTCCATCAGATACCCTCAGGTGAGCAGGAGGGTTTATGTTCGGCCTTTTGAACACATTACTGGCCACATCACTACTATCACTTCGCTCACCAGGCATCTTGACTATTATATAAGCACAAGCACAGTAGAGAAAATCACAAGCTTACCGTAGTCGTAGAACAGTGACAACAGCTGTGCAGTCACTCACACAAAGTTAAGCATGTGGGGCCACCGTAGAAAACTTCAGTTCGATTTGCACATTTGACCTTCCAAGTACAGCTTAGATAAGCTAACAAATTGTGTGAAGTCCTTGGTAAATCATGGCAAGACTTCCAATGAGTGGGTTACAAACACCAGCTGCCACCATGTTATGATTTGTCCCTAATTACAAGGCTGGAATAACTCACATGTGTACAAAGATGGCTGACATGAAGTGTGTGTCTTTTATTCAGTCCTGTCGCCCTCTATCTGAATAGGCAGTACAGTGTTATAACTTGTAAATCTCATAAACAAGATATTGTCACACTAATTAGCCAATTAAAACGATTATTATGTTTATCTGAAAGTGCTTCATATTTTTAACCATGATTTTGTTAATAGACTTGTACATGTAAATGATGTTTTATTAAATAGAGACACGAAAAAGGCTAGTGTAGTGTAAATATGGATGTACTCAAGAATTATTGAGTAGCGCCATCTTTAGATCGGTGAGGGCAGACTGATGTAAGAGAACTTGAATGAATCTGTTCTCACTGCACTGTAAAAAATAATTTGTTCATTGGTAATTTTTATGTATTTTTTCCATGTAGAATTTACTTGTAAACATTAGTTTTGCCACTTACGCACTAAATTTAAGTCTTGTTGATTATTCTTATCTTTTTAAAGTAAGGACCGATGCAGTGCGTAATAGAAATATTTACATAATTTATGAATATTCATTAAGACCAAATTAAACTCTTTTTTAAATAAAACAATTCTTTTTTGTGGTTGAATGAAAATTTAAGGACTTTAAAACATTTACTAATTCATTTAACATGCCTAAGCAAAGACAAGACAATTTTTAATTGTTACCCAGTTCAAAACAAATAAAAACTTGATATTTCAGGAAATTGTCAACCAATTTTCCTTTTAAGATGCTACGATCAAGTATATATAAAATTTGGAGCCTTTCAATATGTGTCGAATTGAAGCGTATGTAATAGTTTGTGATGGTGGTAGATATATATATATACGGTTAAATCTTAAATAGAAGTAGTGAATGATTAGTGGATGTTACTTGTTAGATTAGATGGGTACCAAATCGTGCAATATGTAATCCTATCATAGCTTTTTTTTAATTATCTAAAATGATAACAATACTTAAATTATTTACGTTAATGTAACTCGATTTAACTGAGTAAAAATTTATTCAGCAAAATAAGTAAATTATACTTAAGATGCCGTAGGTAATATTTACTTAATAAAAATAAGGCAATTCTTTTCCTCAATTTTATTGAGTTATTTCGACTATTATTTTTTTACAGTGTGTTTGTTCATTTTTCCAGGCGTTTTGAAAATAAAATGGCGCTTTTATTATCATCATCATCATCATCATCAGTTGTGTAAAGTAAAGTAATGTAGTATTCAATTCAAAGTATTCAATGTAAGGTTATGCCATGTGTTTGAAATATAGATGGAGAGGCTGCTCAAGACGAAGTGCTGGATTATAATAATAATTATTTCATTATTGCAACCAAAACTTGAAGCTGGATTTAAAAAACAAATGAAACTACAAACAGATAGATAACAAGGATAGACATAATGTACACAAAGTCAAAGGAACTGTAGAGTCTGATACATAATATCTACAATCAAATTAATACACCTTGTCAAAAAAAAAGGTAAGCTCATGAGTACAATATTTTCATAATGATTATTTTCAGCATAATCAGTACTTAGCAAGGGTGTCGATTTGTATCCGTGGTTGGGGGGGGGGGGGGGGTGATAGGTGCCAAAATATTTTCGGCAATGGATCAAAGCAACCAAAGTGGTAGAAGCGTGTGGCAAGTTGCACCCCTCCCAAGCGCGTAGCCAGGATTTAATTTTAGGGGGGGCGGTAGTGAGCACGTGAAGCGCGGTTCCTAGGGGGTTGGGTGCAGGGAGGGGGAGTCCCCCCCCCCCCGCGCAAAGCGCGGAAGCTCTGACGTTTCATTAGATTATTAAAGAAATAAGACGATTCTATGTACCATTCTCGACTCTTAATCCTTGTTTAAATGAAGTTCCCCTTCCCCCGCTCGTAGCGCGGAAGCTCTGACGTTTCATTTGATTATTAAAGAAAGAAGACGATTCGTTGGACCGTCTCGACTCTTAATCCTTGTTTGAATCAAGTTCCCCTTCCCCGCGCATAGCGCGGAAGCTCTGACGTTTCATTAGATTATTAAAGAAAGAAGACGATTCGTTGGACCGTTCTCGACTCTTAATCCTTGTTTGAATCAAGTCCCCCTTCCCCGCGCATAGCGCGGAAGCTCTGACGTTTCATTAGATTATTAAAGAAAGAAGACGATTCGATGTACCATTCTCGACTCTTAATCCTCGTTTGAATCAAGTTCCCCGCGCATAGCGCGGAAGCTCTAACGTTTCATTAGTTTATTAAAGAAAGAAGACGATTCGATGTACCATTCTCGACTCTTAATCATTAATGTTTGAATCAAGTTCCCCTTCCCCCGCGCATAGCTCGGAAGCTTTGACGTTTCATTAGATTATTAAAGAAAGAAGACGATTCTATGTACCATTCTCGACTCTTAATCCTTGTCTGAATTCATTTTTGCCCATTCCTGCGCGAAGCGCGGAAGCTTTTACAGTTTATTACATTATTAGAGAAAGAAGACGATTTGTTGTATCGTGTCCTTCATGAATTCAGTTTCCCCCCTACTCTTATTCCTTGTCTGTATTCATTTTCGCCCAATCCGCGCATAGCGCGGCAGCTTTCACGTTTCATTAAATTATTAGTAAAAGAAGACGATTAGTTGTATCGTGTACTTTGACGTTTCATTTGATTATTACTCTTAATCCACGTCTGAATTCAGTTGCCCCCCTAACAGCTTTGCCCTGTTCGCTAAATTATTAGAGAAAGAAGACAATTCGTTGTACTGTTCTCTATATTTATCCTTGTCTGAATTCAGTTTCCCCACTGAAAATAAGTTGTGTCATAAATAAGTTGTGACATAATAATCTTTCTCCAAAAATGAAAAATGTTTTAGGAAATATCAGGAAATAAAATGAGTGAAAAAAATAAATAAAAAGGAAACAACATAACAACTAGTGAACTATTTTATAAGTCATACTAATGTCCGAAAATCTTTCTCCTTGTCTCCGATCTCATCACGAAATCGTCACAGAGTTAATCTATGTTTACACTGTCCAGCATTGTCTGATGTGCATTGCAGATTGCTACTTTTGTGCTTCGCGCTTAACATTTAGCTCGTTGCTTTTGATGCTGCGTCTTTGCACTTGGCGCACTGCATTTCTATGATGCTCTTGATTGAACAAATTGAATAAATTCATCAATTCCTGATGAAGCCGTATGAGCGAGAATTCAATTTATTCTTGTCTCATATACGGTTGTCTTATTAACTTCGTATGTATGTATTATGAAAATGAGATAGCAAACTGTGTATATTGATGGTCATCTTGCGAGTAATAACCATTAACTACTCTCATCGGACTCTCATCATTAATTTTTCTCTTCATTTTTTAAATTTTTTTTATGGTGAATTATTAGGGGGGGGATGATTGTACAGGCCACCCCCCCCCCCCCCACCTGAAATATTTTTTTTGGGGGGATATATCCCTCCATCCCCCCCCCCCCGGGATCGACACCCATGGTACTTAGGGTATGTATTTATGTCTATTTAAGACCCTTTTTAAAGCATATGATTAAATTTGATAACTAGATACTACAAACAACATAAAAAAGAGAGAAAGTACAATTTGTTTCATGCAGTGGTGGAGGTTACAGGCAAAGAGTGAGATGAAGAAAAAAGGAGCAAATGAATAAATTAATGACTGAATAAAATCAATGGGTAAACGAATGATGTAATGAATGAATGACAGAATATGACTTCCAGTCCCAAACGTAGAAGAGATAAATGCATTTAAGAAACATTGACGAATAGGAGAAGAAGAAGAAGAAGAAGAAGAAGAAGAAGAAGAAGAAGAAGAAGAAGAAGAAGAAGAAGATAAAATGAAGGAGGAGGAGGAGAAAGAAGATGGAGAAGAGAAAAGAAAGAAGAAGGAGAGGAAGAAGAAGAAGAAGAAGAAGAAGAAGAAGAAAAAGAAGAAGAAAAAAGGAAGAAGAAGGAGGAGGACGAAAAGTAGGAAGAGAAAAAGAAGAAGAAGAAGAAGAAGAAGAAGAAGAAGAAGAAGAAGAAGAAGAAGATAAAATGAAGGAGGAGGAGGAGAAAGAAGATGGAGAAGAGAAAAGGAAGAAGAAGGAGAGGAAGAAGAAGAAGAAGAAGAAGAAGAAGAAGAAGAAAAAGAAGAAGAAAAAAGGAAGAAGAAGGAGGAGGACGAAAAGTAGGAAGAGAAAAAGAAGAAGAAGAAGAAGAAGAAGAAGAAGAAGAAGAAGAAGAAGAAGAAGAAAAAGAAGAAGAAAAAAGGAAGAAGAAGGAGGAGGACGAAAAGTAGGAAGAGAAAAAGAAGAAGAAGGAGAAGAAGAAGAAGAAGAAGAAGAAGAAGAAGAAAAAGAAGAAGAAAAAAGGAAGAAGAAGGAGGAGGACGAAAAGTAGGAAGAGAAAAAAAGAAGAAGAAGAAGAGGAAGAAGAGAAGAAGAATATCAAGAACAACAAGAACAATAAGAAGCTGTAGCGAAGGTGGGAGGGGAGATTTATTCAAACAAAAAAAGGAATGTTCGATCAGTGAGAAAAATATATTTAGCCTTGAAATATTTGCGTAAAGCGTGATCAAACAATATGTAACCTTTTCATTCAAACGGCAAGAAACGTGTGGTATCGAAGTGATTCATAATATTATGGAATTATTGAATGTGATAAAGAAAGTAGCGGACACGAAGAGAGAAAGAGAGAAAGAAAGAAAGAGAGAGAGAGAGAGAGAGAGAGCGCTAGAGAGAGAGAGAGCGGGAGAGGTAGAGAGAGAGAGAGAGAGAGAGAGATAGAGGCACAGAGAGAGAGAGAGAGAGAGAGAGATTGTCCTTTCGTACGTCTCACCTCCTACGCATATTTATTTTTCTGACGTCATCGCATAAACAAATATTCTAAATAGTATTTCACGATAAGCTATTTCACGATAAGCCTAGACATTCGTCGTTCTTCTGTCAAATATGACGATCAAATATGACGATCAAATATTAATGTTAATGTGATTTTAAAAATTAAGACTATGTTTCAAATGAATATAAAATCATGAAAAGGAAGATGGATACCAAATAGTATGTTTGGAGCTGGAGGAGGGGTGATCAGCTGTAAAACATAGCCTTTTATTTGATACCCGTTGAAAACAAAAATTGGAAGATATAAAAACGCTAAACATTATTTTAGATAAAATGTCATGGAATGGTTTCTTATGCATATTAAAATGATTGAAAGGTTCCAATATGATTCAATGTGTTCGCACTATTATCACGGTAAAGAATTATGAAGGTTTGAACACATGAACCGAGTTTTGAAGTCTGAATCTAGACTATGATGAGAAGCCATTTGGAGAATGACTGAATCTTGCGGATGCTGCCATTGGTATTGGCAGTCGTAGAGCAGCCGACTGCGGGATTTTGTCAAATCTCTACCATTCCTTTGTTGCGCTTTTTTATGTTTCGGGATAGAAACGGACCATTTTAGTGGACCATATAACATCAACATGGAGAAGAGGAGTTGAAGGAGAGATGTTGTGGAATTTCCTTCGCCTGGCGTGGCTTTTTGGCGCCATTTCCCCTTCTTTTTCCAGTCCATATGGGAACATTGGTAAGCGGTAGCTCGAACAGGTTGTTGTTGTGCGGTGGTGATGTTGTGTACGCCGCCGTCGCGTTGGCGGAGAGAGGTAGCTTTGAGCATATGAGATGAGGGTCGTTGTGTACGTAGAGAGATCGAGATGTATGTGTGTGGGAGGATATCTTTTATTTCTCTCTCGACTGAGAAAACAATTTCTGCTACTGCTAGTCCCTTTTTATAAGCTTGTTATCTATAATATATTCCACCATGATGATTAAAAAACCAAGGTAATGCCAATGGCAAGGACTGCATGGGACACCCAAACTTGCACATGATGATACAAAAACAGGCATGCATTCTGTTTTGTAAGCAGGAGGACATGGAGGAGGAATTATTTAGCAAGCTTATATGCTTAAAGCTCTTTTTGCATTGCATGTTACATGAAGTAAAGCTTGGCTTTGGACTAGTGAAACATTCAATGCGAATGTGTTACAACCTCGATTGCACAATAATTATTTATTTTTCATTGCATGATTTTAGAAATTTGATGTAACTTAATGCAGCGTATTTTAACCTTTTTATAGTTGTGGCTTTCATTTTTAGACACTGGCCCAAATTCACAAAGGAGGTTTGTCGACAAACCTTGGTTTTCGTACGTCATATGACGCGTTTTTACACGTTTGTCGACAAACCTCCTTTGTGAATTCGGGCCATAAAGTTTCAAATCCCTCTAATCCCAAATTCATTACAGAAGATTAATTTTCCATCACACTGATACTTGTAATGTCATGATAAATTATGATATTCCTTGTACATCTCCAATTTTGGAAGGGCATAGAGACATTTAAATGTGATGCGCTATACAAGAACCAAATATTTTTAATATAGTTATTATTACATTATGCTAGCACCTTGCTGCCCATAAGTAAAACAAGAATACAAATATATATATTCCGTCACCTTGATGCACATTATCGTCGCTGTTTTCACGAAGTGACGGTAGTGAAAAAAAAATTGCATTCACTTTGCGTTACAATTTTCCTCACTACCGTCACTTCGTGAAAATAGGGACGATATATGAGGATATTCAGGCATCTCGTTGGCCAGAATTATCCTGTTTCTAAATGTTCTGATTTATTTCATAATGAATCCACACACAAAAAATCTGCAACACCCTGCTTAAAAACTTGCTGACTTATAGTGCACCTACATGTAAGTGCACCTGAGGAGAGCAAAGGAGGCATGAGCCCCTGAGCCTACGCTGCCCCCTCCTCCCCCAGCCAAAAACTGACTAACGTCATACACATCCCCCCATCAGTAAACTCCCCTCGACCCGCCACTAACTGCTACTAGCTTTAACTATATTCTTTAACTGATGATATGTGATACTAAATACAATTTAGTTAAAAATATATCACAAATATCAAAAGCCAACTAATTAAAGTTTCAGCTTGTTTCATCAGAAACATACATGTGAGGAGATAAACAAAATGGAAGCATAATTTATGTACCTACATGTACATGTACATGTGCATGTACACATCATAAATCTTAAACAAACAAGAAATAAAAACTGAGTTTTGTCAAGAGTAATGTATCACCATGTAGAGTCTAAATTTATTATAAATTAAACAACAATAAATTAAGCCCACACATTCTCATGTACATGTATACTAATAGATTTGACATACTTGTGTTTGTAGTATGTTTTTATTAAATGTATAGATGTACATGTAATTTGCCTGGGTAATATGGCTTCCCGTTTTTTGAAATATTATAAAACAGAGACACTCATTACTCTAATTGTAGGTTTTCACTTCAAATGACTGCCTGAAGAAAGTGTGATTGCAAAACAAAATAAAAATTACAGCCTTTATTGATTTGATCCGTTGGTCAGTGTTATGTAATTGTACTTCAATGCACTCCTTAAGGATTGAATTTCCACTCCATACACTCTTAAAGATTGAATTCCACCGCTCTACACTACTACAGTGGATTATGACACTCCCGATTATGACACTGTACACTCATAAAAGAGTGGGTTACCATTATACACTCATTAAAAGAGTTGATTTCCTTTACCCTTGACAGATTGTAATGGTGCATATTTTCAAATCTTTACAGCTTTGAAAGAGTGTATTGCAACTACTGTATGCACTTCCAAAAAAGTTGATTTCCTCGAATCACTCCCAAAGGAGTTGACTTTCCCATGCATTGTTTACTCTCCTAAATGATTTCTTTCCACAACTTAATTATTCATATCCTTACCAGGTTTCGTAAAATTTTGTTTGAGACAGTACTGTACATGTATGTCAAAAATTGATTTGTCCCTATTAATGATTCTAAAATCTTAAAGTATTCAAAAAAGGCCCCAATTTGATTGTTTGATTGATTTTATTTCTGGGTTCAAATAACAAATACAAGGTTATACATTTTTACATAACGTTCCTATTTTTACGAAGTGACGGTAGTGAGGAAAATCCGCATGCAAATTGTATGCGATTTTCATTCACTACCGTCACTTCGTGAAAATAGGGATGATAAGTATTACATACATAGCAAATCATGGCTAATAATATTATACAATAACCATAATACAAATCAATTCAACTAGTCCACCTTTCATTCTTGGGTCACAAAGAAAAAACACACACACACACCCCCCCAAAAAATAATCAAATCAAATTTACAACGGGTATGAATAATTTAGTTGTTAACTGTACACATAGGTCCGAATTCACAAAGGAGGTTTGTCGACAAACCTTGGTTTTCGTACGTCATATGACGCGTTTTACGCGTTTTTTACAAACCTGGTTTGTAAAGAACAAAAGGAGGTTTGGCGAAACAAAAGGAGGTTTGAGCTCAAACCTTGGTCTGAGCTCAAACCTTGCTTTGTGAATTCGGGCCATAGAGTTCACTGAGCATTACAGGTTCATTGATTGTAGCGGGACTCAGCAGGTGAACAGCTTTATAAAGCTCTATTGATTTGCTTAATAATAGATTGAACGAGGTTCAGAGATAGTTGTATGAGTGTAACGAGGATTACTAAGTGTAAAACATATTGATCCTTACATGTCAAGTGGCATTGCCATGCAGAGATTTACTGGTTTGCTTTGCTGCCTTGGGGTAGTCCTGCTATGTGGATTTGGTGAAGTCTAGTATTGATAAAATCAATCAATATATGATAAAAGTGATAATAAATGAAATTCTCACAGAGTCCAACAAACTTTACAATGAAACAATTGAAAGCATACATCCATGTATGTCTGACACATGCACAGCCTGTACATGTACTCTATGCTGGCTATGAAGATGATTTTCATTGCATGCTGTTTAAGTTCCCATTAAATTTTGTCATCCCAAGTAAGGATTCTATTATTCCAATATCAATAGTTGAGACTGTATGGACAAATATTTATCAGTGATTGGAATAGGATCAATCACCATCCGCTATTAAAAACAAAAGAGGATACATTTTAATGAAATGTAACCCCAAAAGCTACATGCGGGTTCAGCAAAAATGTATGTAGAGGACTAGAGGTGTTTATTTTAATGAAATGTAACCCCAAAAGCTACATGCGGGTTCAGCAAAATGTATGTAGAGGACTAGAGGTGTTTATTTTTTATGTTGACAGCAAACAAGGAAATACATCTGCAGCACTCTTTAATATTTTTTTCCTGTTCATTGTATATTCAGGGGGGGGGGGGATAACACCTAAAGTGTTAATTAATTTATTTGTAATGGGTCATACTGCACAGCAAGGTTTATTTATACCAAGAAAATATTGGAAAATGTTGGAATAACAAGTGTACATGATCACGTGTACATGTACATGTACTGGTATGTGTGATGTTCTAAAGATGAAATGAAGTCTTCTCTTCACTTTCATGCTGAGATTTTATTCATCTTGTATGTGGTGAGAGGGTTCAGTTGTCATTTGAATTGGCTGGCAATATTTCAGAATCCTGTTGGGCTGAAATAGAATGTGACATGAAGAGTGCCACATACTGTACATGTATCGGTAGTCAATATCAAAATGATTAATTTCAGACGTATAATTAAAAAAGTGTATAAACATTCATCATTTCAACGGCTTTGATTAACACTTTGGTTGAGCTGTTTGAAACAGGAACAGTCAGTTGTAAAGTACAGTCAGTTGTAAATGTGCAATTCAAATTTATGAATGAAACATGAAAGGCATTCAACAATACAAATGAAGGAATGCTGTTTACATATCTTGTTGATTTAGAGGGCGAGCACAATTTGGCTGGTGCAATAGGCATGACTTTTGCCCATATGCTCAAAAGCCGCCTAGCTTATTAGACCAGATTTAAATCCTGATTTGTTTCACATTTGATTTTTTACTTGTGCGTACATGTGTAAATGGAGTGCTAAATGTCAACCTCTTCATACTTTATCATGATTCTGTATCAAAATAAAAATTCTAAATCTTGTCAAAGGCTTGAAAACTATTTTCTAATTTTAATCTTTACCAAATTATTTTTGTTAATTTTATTTATACATGTATTATCAGTGATTTACAAATAAATTATGTAAATGGACCTTGACGTTTGGCTTTTCATAAGTCAGTGGACTACATGTACGTATACAGGAAGCCATATTTGTATTACGTACATGTACATGTATAACAGGTCACTTTCAAGAAGAACAAAAATATGGACAATTCATTGTGTCCATGTATCTGATATGCAATGTTTGCTTTTTACTTTCTGTCAATATTGTATTTATGACTAAGCACTAAGTCCTTGGCTGCATACATGTACATGTACATAATAATAATTTATACTCGTTATGCACAGTAGAAAATTGAACAGGGCAAGTCCAATGTACATTATTTGGTCATTTTTGTGTCCTGCAGAGGGACATTTTGAAAGTATTTTCCTGTGATTTTTGCCTCGATCATGCCAGATATTACAATTAGACTATCGAATTGATAGTGTTTTGAACAGTGGAACCTCATTATAAAGAGCTCTGATCAATTGAGGTAACTGTTTTAACAAGGTGATTTTGCTGGTCCGAGCTCTTTATATTCTTTTGTTTTTTAAGCCTGATATAACAAGAGTCCTGATATAACAAGTTAATTTCCATGGTCCCAAGGACCTTGTTATAAGAAGGCTCCACTGTATCTATACCTGATCATTATAATAATCAGACAGGCCATACAGGATATTGAAATCTTTGATGCGGCCAGTAACGTATCATGGGACAAAACACATAAGACTTCCCTGTAATATGATGCAATTGATTACCGGTATGTACATGTATACATGTACACAGGGTGGAAGTAATTATGACAGAATCTAATAGAAAATGAAAATGAAGCTAATTTACATTGTATATGGCAGTCATAGCTACACTTGTGCTTCTGATTGTGCAGGAAATCATTTACATATATATTCATTGTTAGTAGCTTCGTAGCTTGGTAGCTTGGTAGGCATTATTTTTTAATAACTTGAAACACGGTTTCCGATCAGCTGTGTCACACTGCGGGGGATGGTCATACATGACACCCATGGCCGCCCATGCAAATAACACAAAGGAGATCAGTACATGTAGCTCATCAATGAATGGGAGATGGTGTGATAGAGAGAGATGAAGAGAGTGTGAGTGTGGGAGGAGAGAGTGAGAGAGAGGGGTGTGGGTGTGTGAGAGGTGTGTGTGGGAGAGAGAGAGAGCTTGGGAGGAGAAAGGAGGAGAGAAAAACTGTGATCATTGTACAAGAGAGAAACAGAGGAGGGAAAAGGATAGAGATAGATAGATTGATATGTAGATAGATAGAGATTTAAATAGATAGAGATAGATCAAGATATATATATTGTAGAGAGAGAGAGAAAGAGAGAGAGAGAGAGAGAGAGAGGGGGGGGGGGTAGGAGGGGGGGGGGGGAGGAGAGAATTGGGAGTTTGTTTGTCTGTGTTTATATTGCTGCACGACCTATTTTCAACTTGGGTTCTTTGTGTACATACTGTACATATGCAGATTATACATATTTAATTAAAAAATGAAACATAACTACAAAACGGTATGTGAAAAACTGAGGTTCACTGTATCTGTTTGTTTACTTGGGAGTTTGGAGAATGCATTAATCTTGTTTGACATTTTGTCGTTTGGAGGTCAAGGAACTTTTACCCTCCATTAGTGTTTTTTGAAATGTCAGATCACATCGACCAGCCTATTCCCCATTCTGATTCTTGATGGCATTTAGAGGAGGAAAAAGAATCGAGAGCGGTCAGGAGAGTTATGGATGCGGTCCGAAACACCTGACGCCGCCGATGCATCATTGAGACGTGCCCATCCCAGTTTTCTTGGCATCTACATTTCATCTTATCCTTTTCTCAAATTTTTCTCATTACTAAATACATCTTTGTTTGATACTTGATCCTTTTATTTTTCTCCTTTACAATCTTAAACCTCACAGTTTTGCTTTTTATTTCTATCATAAATGTGTGTATTACTACATGTATATATTAATTTCCACTTTAATCTCCTTTTTTCCTTCTTACTCTCTCTCTCTCTCTTCTTTTCATACTTTTTCACTCTCTTCCCTTCTCCCTACCTTCCTCTCCATTTGTTAATCTTATATCTCTCTACCTTCCTCCTCTCTCAGTTCTGTTGTCTGTCTGTCTGTCTGTCTGTCTGTATCTCTGTTTCTCTAATATTCTTCTATCTTCTCCCTATTTTTCTTCTGTATTCTTTTCATTTTTTCTCTCTCTCAACTCTCATTTACCATTTCTTATATATTCTTGGTCTTACAACAACACCCGACGCTGATGCATTGCAGAGCTGTTTTCTTTCCTTCCCTGATTTCTCTGCATCTCTCTGGCTACTTTGGTCTTTTCCTTCAGTGGTTCTCTCATTTTTTTCATGACTAAATGCATCTTTGTTTGCTTTATCTGTCTCTGGTTACTTCTTTACTATTTTCGTTCTGTCTCCTCCTTTTAAATGTCACATGTCGACCTACAAGTTCATCGCTCAATCTTGCCTTTTTTTTTCCTTCTTTTGAATTCCTTCTTTTGAATTCCTCAAATATTTTCCCATTTCATCTATCCTCTCCTCCTCCCTCTTCTTTGCTCTCGTCCCCACTCCTTTTTTTTTGTCTCTCTTACTTCCTCTTGTATCTCTCATCATCTCTGTCTGTCAGTCTTTGTCTGTCTGTCTGTCTCTCTCTCTCTCTCTCTCTCTCTCTCTCTGTCTCTCTGTCTCTCTCTGCCTCTCTGTCTTTCTCTTTCTCCCTCTCATTTACTCTCTGTCTCTCTCTGTCTCTCTGTCTTTCTCTTTCTCCCTCTCATTTACTCTCTGTCTCTCTCTGTCTCTCTGTCTTTCTCTTTCTCCCTCTCATTTACTCTCTGTCTTTTTCTGTCTCTCTGTCTTTCTCTTTCTCTCTCTCATTTACTCTCTGTCTTCCTAGAGCATCTGATGTTATCCATCAAGATTAGATGTTATTCATCCTTCTCAGTTATTTGTGCTTCTCCTTGACTTCATTTCGTCTTTTTACTTTGCTTTGGTCTCTCTCCTATTTCGGATTACTAAATGAATCTTTGTTATAAACCTGTAATCATCTATTTCTTCTTCTCTTTTCCATTCTGTGTTTACATTACATGTATCTCACACCTCTCAGTCTATTATTCATAAATGTGTGTCGCATTGTATTGCCATTCTATCTCTCTCTCTCTCTCTCTCTCTCTCTCTCTGTCTCTCTCTCTTTGTCTCTGTCTCTCTATCCACCACTCTCATCTCCTTTCTCTTAATCTTGTATCTGTCATCTGTATCCAGTCCCGTCCCTTTTCCTCCTCCCTCCCTCTCTCTCTCTCTCTCTTTCTTTGTCTCTCTCTTTTTTTTGTTTAGCTCAATCTTATTTTACAGATGTATCTCCATTAACTATATTTTCTTAGAATCGTGGAGCATTGATTTCAAATTTCCCTGATATTTAACACGCATGTAGTCTCCTTGGTTCCAATGACATTTAGAGCTATAAATCTCTGTCACCTTCTTTGCCTCTTTTATTGTCTATTTGGAACCAGAAGGGTGTTAACTCTGTGATTAAATTAAAGTATATATATTAGTACATGTAACTGCCCTTTTGGCTCCTAACAGACAAGTATTCTGTTCTTACACAGGTACTTTTCTGCATGATGATTCCTATCCTTATCACAGTGCTTTCAATTTCTAATCCTGCCTGCATTCTTTGCTCCTTTTTCTTTCCATTCTCCATCCATTTCTCTTTTATCCCTTCTGACCTTCTCTGTCATGTTAACCTGTAATGATTCCAATCCCCATGATTTGTACATGTACGTGTATGTGTGAGGATGATGTGAGGAATCATCAGCTGAGAGCCAGAAGGACGTGAGTGATTAAAGCTACAACGCCTTTCTGGCTTTCAACGGACGATCCATCAATTTCAACGTCTCTGCATTTCTGATTGTCTAGAGCAATCACAATCAACCTCGATGGCTCGTTTTCAATTTTTTTCTTCTCCTGATGTACATGTACATGTAAGTTCCAATCCATGCCTGTTTTGTGTGTGTTATCTTCTGAAGAAGATAGTCCCTGCTGCATTCCATGATATACTTTCCAGATACATTTGAATAAATGTAGATTAGAGGAAGTAGGGCTTATCTCCATCAAGACAGTTCTTTCAGTCATTACAATTTTTGTTGTTGATATTTTGAGACTTTTTCTTTTCTTTCTAGTACATGTACATTCCAGGTTTTGTTCACTTGAAGAAAAAAAACTTACTGTACATTAAAGTGTTGATTTGTGTGCCATATTGCATTTTAACTTGGGAGACTGGTCTATTAGGGACACTGATTTTCTGCTTTAAAATTTTTTCTGTTTCAGAAAATCTGGAATTCCATGAATTTTGTTTTGCCACTGATAACCATTCGAAAACATACGGACGGGACTGGATAAACTTGATGCAAAATACCAGTGAAAATATACGAAAAATTATTAAATGTTTAGATTAATCAACTTCAAATTCGTACTTAGACAAGCAGACTAAAGTTCGCGGAATGTGTCAGAACACAACATATTCCTGACGGAACGATACAGATACAGGCTGACTAGTACCGACGTCGACAAAAACATTTCAGTCTTGGCTGTCATGTCAGCGATCGATCGATTTTAGGCGCACATGCCAGCCCCTTTTTCGAACTGTACAACAGCGTGTGTACAATCTCGCCGCACTTAGCGCCTGCTGCAGCTGGTGTGTGTGTGCCTAGTACGTCTACGTAATACTAGGCGCCTAGCTGGCATAATAGGATCGATTCGCTGCTACTTGTACCGTGTTATGTGTCACGATCTCTATTGGTCCAGCAAAACAAAATGGCAGCCCCCTGTCTCCTAAGAATCTGACGAATATTGCTAAATATTCAGAGTTATTAACAATGATTTTAGGCCCGATATTTTTTCACTGCATAACAAATCACAAAAATAGTGCAAGTTTTATGATTTTCTTCTTGAAAAATGAAAAGTTTTGAGGTGAAAGGGGTTTTCCACGACTTTCCGTTCGAAATTACATTTTCCGTTTCAAATGGTCATTTCCGTGAATTCCGTCAGTTTTCCATGATCGCGGAAAATCAGTGTCCCTAGTCTATGAGTAATGAAATGCTGTGTTTAACATACTTTGTTATTTAGATGTGTATTGGCATATTGTAGGTACAATGTACATGGCGATCTTATTTATCACGCCATTACTACTTCAACATCTTGCTTTGATAAAATTTTAGCAAAATGCCACTTACTTGAATTATGCATTGCATTTTTCATAAATATAGTAGAAGTAATCAAATTACACGTAAGATGAACTAACATTAAGAGGTTTTACTCTTTCTGTACAAGAACCAACATTTTGAATTTGCTTGAAACTTTGTTAGCATTCAGGGTTTAATAGAAAATGTATTCACACAGTTTCAGTTTATCTCAAGAAATGATAAATAGTACTTCTATTCATCCTCTTTCATTTTTTTCACTGAGAAATTTGGAATAGCACCACTTTACGAACATTTATTTTTTTGCTATAAAAAGTAGATCTATTCATTTGTAGTACTGTACATGTACCTTCATGTGCACATGTACATGTAGTTTAATTTCCTAATAGTAAAATGTTACATACATGTAGTATACCATTCATGCAGTTTCATTTTTCATGAAAAACATTAGACAGCTAGTACTCCTGTTCATACAATTCCATGTTTATTTTATTTTACTATAGAATGTTAATCTTTCTTACTCCTTTAGAAAGGACACATTATGCAGGCACATTCAGCTGCCCCTGTCAGCATTCATGATTATGAAACCCTGTTA
This sequence comes from Strongylocentrotus droebachiensis, assembly GCA_035222895.1. Classification (NCBI taxonomy): domain Eukaryota; kingdom Metazoa; phylum Echinodermata; class Echinoidea; order Camarodonta; family Strongylocentrotidae; genus Strongylocentrotus; species Strongylocentrotus droebachiensis. The sequence goes on along the minus strand of JAVYIG010014826.1, from coordinate 3,584 downwards.
AATAATGGCTTGTGACTAACTAGGCCGTGAATTATTGATGAGCCAAAATGTTCCCTCATGAATCGTTTTTTAAACACCTCAAAATCAGGCATTGATGAAAAGGTCATAATGAATGTACACGGAATGTCAAATATCAATACTAAAATTTTGTTAGCTCAGTATGAGGATTTACAATGTAACTCATCTTGATAAAATGCAAAAATAGCCTTTAACATTATCAACTTTGAAGATTTCAGACTTTAGGATTAGGTCTTAAAGATGTTATTCAGTTGGAAATATATCAACTTTTTTAAAAATGAAGAAAACATGAATAGCGCAACCATACAACATTTTAGGGTGTTTTTCTCTTTTCAATTCCAATAGTGTATGTAATGACATTGTTTTAAGGCTTTTGCCCTTCATTGCATGTATTATTTAACAAGTGATCAGGCACATCTAAATTGAGCATATAATTATATAGATGTAGATGATTGCAGATGTCATAGAAGTATGCCCCTGATAATTATGTTAATTCCTTTTTGCAGATGTGAAAATGGGCAGAACTGTTAGTTACTTTTTCTCAAGTAAGGTAGCTTATCAAATGTATGTAGTGGCTCAAAAATATAAAGGCTCTAAAAGATGCGTCCTGAAGGCAAAATAGTCAGTGACGTTTGTACAATTTTTTTGATCATCTTTAAATGATTAACATAATAATAACATTCACAGATGTGTTTACAACCATCATAATTAATCTTTCAAATACTGATCTGATTTTTTTTTTATAGATCATATTAAAAGTTTAACTTAAACTCATACATCAGACACAATTTTTAGGGCTCTGAATCAAAATTTATTGAGCCAAACCCTAAAATTTGGAATTATTGTCGTGAAAGGGGGTATGCCCTTCTGGCTCAAAGACAATATTACACAGTACATTGTGAAGGTAGAGGTATAGTGGCTCATTCACTTGACTCTTAATCCAAGGGTTGAGGGTTCTAATCCCAGCCAGCCACTTGTATGTCCTTTGGCAAGACAATCCACTTTTGCTACTCTCCAAGCAGATGTTAAGTGGGTACCTGGTATTAAAGATGCCAAAGTCATTTAGTTTGCTCAGTATTGTGAGTGTTTGTAAAATGGCGTCTGGCTGGAATGCTCCCCAGGGAGTGGAGAATGTGCATAAATTGTGAGCGCGCATGGCTTTATCCAACGGCCCATGTAATAAAACAGTATCTGTGAAGCACTTAGAGACATCATTGATGTATTAAAAGGTATATTAAAGGTATAGACCAGTTTCGGAAACATCCCCTCTCAAAAAATGAAATGGAAGCTCTTATTACCAATCATGTGAAAGAATATGTTTTTACTAATACGTGATGATACAAATTTTGCCAGGAAACTGCCTACTAATTGATATATTTGGTAAATTATCATATCGATCTGGCCTGGATAGATACCGTGAATGCACTTCAACGTTAAACATTTGGGCATATATTTCTGCTTTTTTGCGAATTTAGGTAGAAGTATTGCCATCTAAACCTCTGAAGGCAATATTTAAACAATATTCAATGGATATTTTTCACCCAAAACACTTGAACCGCAATTTTACCACTACCGGTCTATATCTCTAACCGTGAATATCATAATATGTGTATATATTTATCTCCAGTCCATGCTGAGAACAGATACCTTTACAAATCAGTTGTGCTATAGTCCTTGACAAAACTAAGGATCATGTAGAGTAGTGTGAAATTCACACTTACACAGTTCAATGACCATGTGGTATTAAAGTGGTATTTTCTGCTGGCATACAATTTCTTTAGAGTTTACTTGTCGGCCAATATGCTCTTGCATACAATATGCATACAATATGCATAGAAACTACCAGTATCTTTTTGAATGAAATGTGCTGGTTTGCTAAATTATACATTTCAATGAACATGTGGCAAGTGTTTTCTGAGGGCATACAATTTTGTTCAGAACTTACATGTCCACCAATATGCTCTTGCATATGATACAGAATGCATAGAAACTATGAGTATATCTCTTAGAATGAACTTTGCTGATTTGCTAAATTACATATTTCAATGACCATGTGGCAAGTGTTTTTTGTGGGCATACCATTTTATTCAGAACTTACATGTCAGCCAATATATGCTCTTGCATACAAAATGCATAAAAACTACAAGTATCTCTCGGGACATCCTTTACTGATTTGCTAAATTGGCCACAAGAGTTTAATGATCCTGATTCATGTCTGAATAGAATTTTTTCAGGACTAACATGTACATATACATGTAGGCCACTATACTGTTGCATAGAGCCTACAACATGCATAGGAAATACCAGTATCTCTCGGAACGACCTTTTCTGATTTGCTAAATTGGCCACAAGAGATTAATTATCATGATTCAGAGCAGATTGCTGCTTAGATTTTTAAGCAACTTATCAGTTTTGCTACATCATCAGTATGTTTTAGTCCAGCACGGAATCATACAAATCTTCCGGTATTCATATCCCCTCGCTATCCATATTACCATTAAGGCCAGGCCTGTCCACGTAATAAGGCGGTCAGCCAGTAAACTGCGGCATTTCATTTTTTCTTTGATTAACAGCATTAGCATAATTCACTTGACATTTCCACCTTGTTACCACACACAGAGATAAATGCAGTGAGTACGCATGTATTATGTAGGATCTTTTGTTGCGGGCAGTTATTTTTTTATCATCCCCACTTCCCAGTTATTTAAAAAAAAAAAACATATGCCGCTGTAAAAACCAGTGTTTTTATTTAAAATCTTTTTGATGCGCGAAGCTACTTTTTTTAAATCATCCGCATTTTCTGTTTATTTAGAAAATAAACAAATGTCGCTGTAAGTCCCAGTGTTTTACCCCATCATTAGTATGTCAAAAATTATTTCCTATCCAATAGCTTTTATCAGAAAATCGTATGATCCCCACCTACCGTACATAGGGCCAGTTGTCTGATTTTCTTATATCGTTCACATTTCTCTATAATCTAACCAACCGACTCTTTTGGACAACTTTTTCTTATTCAAATAATTCAATTCTTGATCATCGAAATCAAATTGTAGCATTTACTTGTACATCTACATGTTTCTCATGTCGATTGTGAAAAGCATGATTTATTATTTCATTTTGCATGCAGCTCATTGGGTACATACTGTACATACTGTAAATAAAGGGTATAATATCATCTTTCAGAGCCAGAAGGGGGTTAAAGAGAAGGTTGAGTTCTGGGAAGAGGTGAAAAATTATTTGTGAGCGTTACTCATTCTTATTATGCAAGTGTGGAAGAACATCAGATAAGACATGTTCCCTGAAAAGCATGGCTCTTCAAATGCCTTCATATTCTAAATATGCATGTAACATCGTAAAAATCGGGGGGGGGGGGGGGCCGGCTTTTTACGCCACGTGTTCGTGTATACATCTTTCTGTGTACAGTGTTTGTAACTTTACCAAGACTTGGCCAAATTTCTTATCATTTTGATGATTCCAGAACCTTGCAATACACACAAATACTTATATGCTATAGATGATCAACCTTTTCTGGTCGGTTCCACACCGTTTCTTTCACAATGCAATCG
>JAVYIG010014825.1:0-39293 GCA_035222895.1 Strongylocentrotus droebachiensis | reverse complement strand
TTGTAACCTACTAGCGTGAACATACGGAGCCCGGGAAGGGACATGGTAAAAATATTTTTATCTCGTTAAAACGAGATAGTATCTCGTTTTAATGAGATAGTATCTCGTTTTAATGAGATAGTATCTCGTTTTAATGAGATAGTATCTCGTTTTAATGAGATAGTATCTCGTTAAAACGACATAGTATCTCGTTTTAATGAGATAGTATCTCGTTAAAACGACATAGTATCTCGTTAAAACGACATAGTATCTCGTTAAAACGAGATAGTTATCTCGTTTTAATGAGATAGTATCTCGTTAAAACGACATAGTATCTCGTTTTAATGAGATAGTATCTCGTTTTAATGAGATAGTATCTCGTATAAGTCCATTGCATACTGGAACCGGGTGGTCCCTGTATTAAGCCTATGGGAGTGAGAGAATTCAGTAGTCCACGGGTTAACAACATAATACCCGCGAGGCTAGACTAGACTGCGCGCGCTGGCGCTAGCGCGCTCGCTGCTTAATGCAGTAATAGCGTATATAGCCAGGCGGCCATGCCATGCCAGGCCTTGTACGTATGTACGGTACGGTAGATCGACTGAATTCAACCGGTTGCAATCGCGAGGATTGAAGGTTAGTTCACTTCTTTTACTTATTTATGGCCGGGTCATTCAATGTAAAAGTGAACAAACAGCTAATTTAACAGATTTGCTCTTTTTCGTGATCAGTTCTAGATCTGTGTAACGTTAATTTTAAGACTGCTCAATAGCAGACTGCAGTCCCATCGGAAGCGCCCTGTTCTGGGGCCCGACGCTTCAGGCTCTCCGCGGTCTGGGTCTGGGACCCTGGCCTTGGGCTTGACCTGCTGGGAAGGCTGTGGTCATTTTGCAAGCTAGAGACAAAGTAAACTAGATCTAGACGTTACTTTTTTACGTGCTCGCATTGCAGTAGAAGTGTGGAATTTTCGTATGAATAGATCTAGATCTAGACCTAGACTAGTCTAGATAGATCTAGACCTCTACGAGGAAAAAGCAAGCAAATGTCAGAATTGTAAAAAAAAAAAAACCCTCATATTCCACGGCTATTGATGTCTAGTGTGTAGAGTCTAGATCTAGATTCAACTATGCAATATGCAATACACCGCAACTTAGTCTTAGTATAGATCTAGATCTATTTCAGCGGCGCGGCGGATCCAGGATTTTTCAAAAGGGAGGGCCGAAGTTGGACCGAAATATCAGCCTCTATTTGGCGTTGACGGTTGGATCCGCTGAGATTGCATATCTGGCTTCTCTAAATGCCTCTGAGCTCTGTCATTTTGTCAAAAGAATGCCCCCAGAAAGATGGTTATTCCTGTCTAGGCCGAAGTCTGCTCAGCCTCAGGGCCTCATCAGGCACCAGAAAAATTCGCTGACCAGCGAAAAAAGTGGAAAAAATGATCCTTAGCTTTTTCAAGTGTCTGTTTAGATCTAGTCTAGATCTACCCAAAATATTCCTTGACAAGCAAACAAAAAGGAGAAGGGGAGGGCCATGGCCGATTCCCCCCCCCCCCTTGATTCCGCCACAGTATAGATTCTATGACTAGATCTATGTTGTTCAAATTATTTGCTAGGTACCAGTTTACTAGTAGGTTTATTGTCACCCTTAGTCCTTACACTTCTAGCCATGTAATAACATTAACAGTAACTGGGATTTTGTCAAAATGTTTACATTTACGTATCTAGAGGCTAATAAAAAAACATCAGTGCAACACTGTTGAGTATGTTGAAGCACTAAAAATAGAGGATTTATTTATTTAATAAATTTACTGTCTTCATATTAACTTTCATTGCTAACATGTTGAGCTATTTGATAAAATTATTTTTTTATTTTTTTTTTCTCAGTAAATTTACAATATTTTAATGTTTAAATGTTGCTGAAATAGTTACTTGACAAATGCAAAGTAAGATTAATAAACAAAAACCAGTGTGCATGAAAAGTTTATTTAACCAGTTCTTTGGGGGGAAAAACACTGTTGCCTGTGCGTTTTAGATAGGTATACACCATGGGGCTAACGTAGTGGTTTATTGTACTAGTAACTACGAGTGTAGAAAATCAATAAGTTTTGAAATATTATAAATAAGGACTAGACCTAGACTGCATGCATGGCTGGAATACTCCCCCAAGGAGTGGAGAATGTGCATACATTGTGTGCGGGCAATCCTGATTGAATCCGATGACCGGGGACGGGGTAATAATAATCTGTAAACTGCTTAGATACATTATTAATGTCTTACTCTTAAGCACTATAAAAAAGCGGATTATTATTATTATTGATTGTGTTTTCAATATTTTAATTTTGTATTCATTGTATTTCTTCAGTAACTTAATGCCTGGCTAAAACATCGACAAACTTAAACTAATGTCATACATAAGTGTTAATACATGTGTAGGATCTACATCTATATAAGTTAGTTGGGAGTAGACTCTAGACCCTATATCATACATGTATGTATATGGTCCATCCATGCATCCAGAGTTTCCAAGTATGATAATTCCTCTTATAATCCTATTCAGTGTAAGTGTTAAAAAAAAGAAACTGAATTGAAATAAGAAATTAAATTAGATAGAAGAATAGGCAGCAAGATGAGGGGTAATGGAATGTAAGTTCTAGGAAAAAGTTTTGAAAACACTTGTAACGATTTCTGGATCTGGATGTATACGATGCTGGACCAGTTGGTATATGATTGCAGCAGATGAGAGAGGGCGCAAAGAATAAATAGTTGAATCGTAGGTGGCTCTTCTCAATCTTAGACTTGAACACCTTTGATGATGGACAGACTATTGATTACTTATTAGAGTACAGACTCAGTAATTTTGAATCCAAAGGACCTGTAGATGGTACGTACTGAACTGATAGACTCTTAGAGCTGTAGCGTACCTTTAGGATAGACCTAAACAATCCAATTTTCTGGGCATTAGTTGGCACATAACCTTATTCTTGAAACTTATGACCTAATTCTTGTGCAGCCCTGATATGGGTATTAATTGCACAGGTCACTTACTGACTTTTTCTTAAATTCTCTTTTTAGGCACAATTTTTGTAGGGTGTTTTCTGCAGCTGTGACCCATGCATACACACCCTAGCCTCCAGCACAGCATTGACCACCCAGCTAATCTCATTCAGGTATGACTTTCTGGGATTGATTTGAAGCTCAATGAACAGAAGGCTCAAGATTAGCTATTGTCACCTTCATCAGGGGTGGGTTCATTAGGATCAGGGGTGGGGGCTAAATGGAAAAGGGAACAGATTTATCAATTTTTTTGGTCAAAATGCATGATCACATGTAACCAAATTTGGCAGGAATCATTCAAAATTCTACCCATGGATGTACAATTTTTAATCATGCATGTAACTCAATAAATGTCTTAAGATTGTTCTAAAGATAAAAGAAAGGGGCTAAAGTGTGGTTCGATTCACCTCTCATTCCATGTGTATACCTTCACCATGTACAAAGTCTATGGCACTAGACTATGGAAATGGTAAGCTGTCACTGGCAATTCAATGCCAATGATGAAATAAATGGCAGTGCTTGGAGTGGTGACATTAACCATAATGCGATTGAAGTAAATAATGAAATATTTCATGTATTTAAAAAAAAAAATGCATTTTCAGATTGTAACCGATATATGTATGACTATAGGAATCATCCATGAGGATAGGAGCTCAATGTAACTTAATTCAAACTCTCTGCAAGTGAGAATCAGCAACAGGTAAATTATTCACAAGTTGCATATTATAGTAAGTTCATACATGTACCTCTTCAAAAAACAGAAAGACTAAACATTTTATTATATTTCAAGAAATGTAGGTAATTGTTAGTCACTACCTAAGCCCCCCCCCCCCCAAAAAAATGCATCATTAGTCGTCACTGTTCCCTCCTTTTTTCATTTTCAGCATTTTCCTTGGCAACATTTAGCATTTGAGAAGAATTAACCTTCAACTCACCAACCTGCTCTTAGGCATTTTCTTCAAGGATGCTATCCACAGATGCCAAGTAAGTGGAACAGATATACGAGGTGTGTCAGAAAAGTTCCAGGACTGATATCACAAAAGAAATATATACCCAAATTACAGACTTTGAGTTTTCCCTTTCGAAGCAATCCCACTGGAGTCTTACACAATGTCCCATCTTTCTCTGCCATGCCTCCATGCACTCCTGAATGATTTTTCTTGGATCCTCTGCAGCTTTTTCCGTCCTCATGGCCATGTTTACATCTTCCACATTTGTAACTCTTTGTGCGACCAACCATGAAACCCCTGTGTGCCCCATTATTTTAGGGAGTGACAATTTTGCCGCATTCTGCCAGACACTCCTAATTCAAAGGGCTGTAACTTTTTCTGCAATCGTTATGAAGAAAAATTGTGTCCAGCAAAGTTGTCTAGTTTTGTATTGGCTTTCCAGTCATATATATTTCTCCCAGAGAAACAAGAATTTGGTCATGCAATTTCAAGCATATTATTTGGTTCCAGAACTGAAACATTCAATATAACATTACTACAGTGTTTAGATACCTATACAAGTGGAGAATAAAACTTGTTCATGACAGTTCCCAGAGTAGCCCAATGGACTCGTGTTGGGTAACAGTTTTTTGTTTGTTTGTTTTGTTTTGTTTTTGTTGTCGTTGTTCTTTTTTTTTTTTTTGGGGGGGGGGGTTATTTGAATTAAATGTGTTATTATTGTAGAGATAGGTAATGCAAGGTTGTGCAAATGGTAATGTGGCCCCAATGAGGTCCCATATCCTTAGCAGCTCCACAGGGAGCATGTGAATTCATCTGTAAGCTCAGGTGAGCATTAATCCCCTTATTTTTCCCAGTGCACATGTGCACACTTGAATTGTTTCCTTGGAAACATGGAATGCACATGGCAACTATTACAGTTACAGTCCTCTTCTTCTTCTTCTTTTTTTTTTAAATGAGACTTTTCCTTCTTTTGAGATGCCCCTCAAAACTCATGATGCATCTTACCAAATTCTCTTTCCATTCTATCTTTGGAAGATGTATAAGCATTCTTTCTTTATTAGTTAGATGTTTGAAGATTTGTGAGAAGGATAAATTAAGACTTGGACATTATGTTTCTTCATTGATTGTAAACTTCCTGATTTTTGCATGTAATATTTATAAATCTTATTTTTTAATTCCCCTGCAGATAGCTACAGATTGTGTTAAGGATATGGACTCCGAAAACATGGCGAAAGGTGGACAGAAATCCTTAATAGATTTCCTGAAGGAACGACAAGTGGAGGAAGCTTTGCTCAGAGCCATGGAGAAAGATAAGGTAGCTCTTTGTGTATACATACTGTTCATATCTCCTTTTTTAAAAGAATCAAAAGTATTGGAAAAGGCACATTATTATGTGACAGAAATGATGTAAGAAACTGGTAATGCCTTTATAATACTCCAGTGCTGCAAACAGATTTCATGTGTGCAGGCTAATGTCTGTTTGTTTCTTTCAAAAGTAATACCAAAGCCAAAAGAAAGTGCTCTGCATATAAATGTGCTTACTGTCATATGTTGAAGTGTAGAGATAAACATTTAGCTATGGAGATTTGTCACAAGAAAGTCAAGCATCCTATTTCTTTTGGTGATTGCAGTATTATACCTCTGCATATTCCATTGTTATGGGTAGAAAGATATGACCATTTGGTATAAATTTTAGAAGTTTTTAAAAGCAAAGTGAGATCAGGTGAGCCTAGTGGTTGCTCAACCCCCTTGTTTGGTGAAATTAGCAAAAAAGGGTACTTCCAAGGGGGCATCTCGAAAATAGTACCATAGGTTTATGTACATCGAGCACTTTGTCAAGTACTTTAGGTAGGGTTGATGTTGCTACATTCTTCTTTAAGTAGATGGATGAAAATTCTCTAATTCAACAAAGATTTTACAGGGCAAATTGGAAAACAAAACTTGAAAATTAATGATAAAACTACACCCAAAATCTCACAGAACAAAAAAACCTAAGTGGTATCGACAATTTATAGCTATAAGGTGAGGTAAGGGACTCCATTGTAGTAATTCATTTTGATGAGAATTTTATTGATAGCTATACATGTGATGCTGGTCCAATATGTAAAAGTCAATGTCATAGATCACTCAACTTTGGTGAAGGATGTCTGTTTTCCAGATATTTACAAAAATCAAGATATTTTGCTGATATTCCAAGAAATGTACCAGTCTTTATGTGTTGTAAGTAATGTAATGTAAGTTTACATACAGACAGGCAAATATTTAGGCTTAACCCTAAAGAGGCCGAGTTATTTAGGCTATCTCACAGCAGGGGGGGGGGGGGGGGGGGTCGACTGCGCAATCGCCACAAAAATCGGCGTGCACACGATGCTTGTGACATAATCTACAAAATTGTATATTTAATTTTTCTGAATTTATTGAATTTTATTTTATATTAATTAATTATGCTAATTTATGCATGGAATCAGACATTTTGCTCTAAATCACTTAAAGGTCCAAAAGTGCTAATTTTGGTCTAAACACTCTACGTAGTATTTTTTTCAAATGAACTTGAAAAAAATTCCCGTATCAATCTGAATTTCTTGTGTATTTTATTGTCTTTAAAATTTCTTATGTATTTCTTTGTTTTTTGACCTTTTGTTTTTTTATTGTTTTTTTCGACAAAATTTGTCGGTGACACTTTTGCGATCATAAACAACATAGAATTAATTAATTTTAATCAATAGAAGTAAAAATATTCATACATCTATGAATTTTCTCTGAAAACACAATTTGTATTGAAAATGTACATGAAATCACGTTTTTTTTAGCAGTTTTTGGTCCGACGTGCAAGTGCCAAATGTTGTGTAACTTCGGAACCGCGCGCCCAGGCATTGCAAATTTGGTGTCAAAAGATGCGCGAGGTTTGAAAGAAAAAAGTCCTGAAACTTCGCGGTAGAATTTGTTTGCGTTGCAGACATATCGCACGAAACGTCCCCCGGCCCTGTTAGGGTTAAAGAACAGATAAAAACAGCAGTGGTTCAAAGGTTCAATGGGCAAATAATTTATTCAGTTCACCCATGATCTTATGTATGTAGGTCAAAGGTCATAGCTCATCAAATATGCAAAATAGCTAATTATATATGCAAAAATGTGGTTTCCATTCGATAACGTAAGTAATGTTGTTGAGTATATAAGTCAAAGGTCAAAGGTCACAGCTCATTAAATTGCAATAATTGCTAGTTATGTAAATTTGTACCAGGCTAGAGGATGCTACGCTTTGCGTTGCCCTTGTTAAAGAGTAATTTGGGGTTTATTGAAGTATGGTTACCATGTGTAATATAGAAGAGCATTCGCTTCTAATCTCCCATCTGAAAGATGTTTTTTTTTTTTAATTCCTTCTCAGATTGACTGCCATGCCTTGCTTGAAATGGATGATGAATGCTTGAAGGACTACCTCCCTGCCTTCGGTGATAGACTCGCTGCAAGGGCATTCTGCAGGTGTCAAACTAAAAACGAAAAACCATCGTCAAGCCTTCTGGAAAGGCTGAGAACAAGACTTTCAAGAAAAAAAAAGTCAGTTGATGACAATCGATCCCCCTCAAAAAAACGTAACAATGCACACAAAGATACACGAAAATTAGAAGTAGGGTGGATGGATTTTGACTATGCAACAAAGGAATTAAAGCAAGTGAGGAGTCAAGGCGGAGGAGGGACAAGAGAAATAAGAGCAAACAAGAGCGAAGGACTAGACAACCTTCTTGCAACTGCAAAAGGGCTATTTTTCCCTGATGGTAAATCCAAAAGGGGTAAAATTGAAGACTACGAAGTGGACATTCAAGATTTTAGAGGATGTGAGATGAGGAATTTCACTGTAGGCGAACTGTATGAAAATGCGAAATCACGTGTTTTGAGACTATACCTGTGCACCAAAAAAAAAATAGAGACCAACCATCGACAGAAACCTCTTCAGACAATCAAAGTGAAAACCAGCCAGAAGAAGAAAGTGATTCAAGTGACTGTTATGTTGTCCAGTTTGGGAGAAAAAGTGATGAAGGCACACAATCTCAGCTAGATGAAACATTACCATTAAACCTTGAATATGTTGGAGGTTGCATGATAGATGATGATTGTGAATTACCACCAATACATTTGGGATTCTCGGACTTTGAAGGTCAATCTGTAAACCCACAACGATCCACTAATATTAGTGCCGAAATTCAACCTCCAAACCAAGCACAAGCCACTGACAATGGTGCTCACACTCAACCAAGAAACCAAACACTAGCTACTGACAATCGTGCTCAAACTCAACCAGGAAACCTACAACAATCCACTGACAATCGTGCTCAAGCTCAACCAGGAAACCTACAACAAGCCACTGACAATCGTGCTCAAACTCAACCAGGAAACCTACATCAAGCCACTTACAATCGTGCTCAAACTCAACCAGGAAACCTACATCAAGCTACTGAAAATGGCGATCACACTCAACCAAGAAGCCAACAACAAGCTGATGCTCAAATTCAACGTGCAAACCCTCAACAAGCTGCCATAGATTATGATCTTCAGTTAGATGATGCGGGAATTCCTTCAGATACAAAAGCTCTGCAAATCCGTTTACATCGAAGCAATATCCAAGCTGAAATGATTGCACTTTTCAAGACGCCTGAGATCCTTAGTATCCAGTTGAAGGTAACTTTTGTAGAGGAGTTAGGAGTGGATGCCAGAGGAGTATCTAGAGAAGCATATAGTGCATTTTGGAACTCCTTTTTTAATACATCTGCAGATGGCGAGGATTACAGGGTGCCTTCATTGAACCCTGAATACGGTTTGGAGGAATGGCTGTCCATAGGGAGGATTTTGTCAAAGGGATACTCTGACCATAACATTTTCCCTGTGCAATTGGCCCCAGCCTTTCTAATAGCCGTCATGTTTGGAGAGGAGACAGTGTCAACTGAGGACTTACTTGAAACATTCCTCCTGTTTCTTAGTCCACTTGAAAGAGCTACAGTGAAGCAGGCTCTACAAGGAGATGTTCTGTCAGATGACGAGCAAGACATATTTGAAGACATTCTAGACCGTGAGGGATGTCACTCTATCCCTAAAGGGGAAAATGTCCGGCCCACAATCTACCAACTGGCCCACAAAGTTATCATACAGAAGAGTATGTATGCACTGGAGGGCATGAGAAAGGTGGTCAGAGATGCCCTACACTCAGCTTTTCCAGATGTTAACTCTATCAAGATAATGTATGGCTCTCTAAAACCTACTCCTAAGAAAGTCTGTGATTTACTTGCCGCAAATCCTCAAACAAGGGAGGAGGCCCAGTCGCTTAGATTTTTGCAGCAATACATCCGAGCCCAAAACGAAGAAGGTCTAGGCACATTGTTGAGATTTTTGACAGCTTCGCCTGTAATGACTGCCACACAGATTTCTGTACAATTCACAAATACCACTGGATTAGCTCGAAGGCCAGTGGCTCACACATGCGGACCAATGCTTGAGCTGCCAACAAGTTATACTTCATATAGAGATTTCAGATCAGAGTGGCAAGCGGTACTTTCAAGTGGCTACCTCGCCATGGACATTGCATGATTTTTTGTTTGTGTTTGTTGTTTTTGGTTTGTCTCGCGCATACTTCAAAGCTAGGAAAATTGGTGTTAACCTGTATTTTCGAAGAGATGTTTTTAAGTGTTTAAATAGATCTTCAACATGTATTGTCAATCGATATGACACAAACTTTGGAGGAAATGATCCTTAAAATGTCAATACCAAATTTCTTTCATGATTTAAAATATAAATATGAAGTATGGTATTTCATAAAGAAAATTCATAGCTTTCATTTGACTCCAATATCTAACTTTAGTTTATTGGCAGTGGAATGTTAAACATTTGATTGTCTTGCTTTAAAACTCGTCCAGATGTCTGCATGAAGTACGAATAGTTTCAAATTATTCTGTAGCAGGTCCCTAACGTCCCTGTCATAATAATGGCCGACCATCAATGCACAGTACACGTTGCATGGTGTGACATGCATTACATGTAATAGCAAGTTCACCTTTACTTGCACTTTTTTTCCCTTCTCTAATGATTATTTTAGTTTTCTTAATTCTTTTTAAATTCCTTGTTATAGATTCTTTTAAATGCTGTGACATCGCTCAATGGCAGTGAATACGGTTTTTAGAACAGGAATTTTTTAATCAAAATTCATGACGATTTTTACAATGCATTATATGGTTGCTAATAACATTGCCTAGGTTTTGTCAGTTATTCCTCCAGCTTAGTGAAGTTTAATTTAACCCATAGAGATACAGAGCTTTCTTCAGGTCTGAATTAATCAGCTTTCACTCCTCAAATTGGCAACAATTATTATCTTTTTCCTCTCATAGTCTGAAAAAAAAATTAAAATGGATATAACATTAATCAAAATGAATAATAATTGCAAAATTTAATGTAAAATTGCCAATTTTCACATGTAAATAGTGATTACATATTTTCATTGCATTGCCAATTGAGTTTAATGATTAGTTAAAGTTAAACTGCTCGTCAGCATGCCCTTATGATAACTCTTTATATGCACCCATAATTCTTATGTTGGTACTCCTGTTTCCAGATATGAATATATTTGTTATATTACAGGTTACTTTGGAGGAATGGGCTAGAGTGGAATAACCGTAACCCTGAAATTCTGGGAAAAAAATAATTTCCTGAAATCATCCATTTTGTTCACGGTCAAGAACAAAGTAGCAAGTTTTGAGTTTGCCCTTGTAGTTGTCTTTTGTTAGGTATTTTTCTTTTAAAATTATTGTTACATTTCCAGCTCACCTGAGCCAAGGACTCGCATCCTGTCAGTTGTGCGCTGTCCATCCTGCCGCATCTGGGAACTTTTTTTACATTTTTATCAAAATTGAATTGTTCAGTTTGAAGTGATGATATACATGTGGGGGCTTGACAAGAAATAGCGTCAAGTTAATTAATTAGCATGCTGAGAAGAGCATCTATCCCCACAGGGCTCTTGTTAATGATGTTACATTTTTCTGACATTGTTTTGTTTCATAATTTTTCTGTACTAGTTACATGTATTGTATTAATTGTTAACTTATATCAGTGCCCGATGCACTTGTTTTTTAGTTCATGGTTATTACATGAGAAGAACGGTTTTGTCCATTGATAAGTCTTTTTAGTACTGATCTGCTCTATTCTCTTAGTAAAATTGACCGTGTCCAAATACGTTGGAAAAGGAAAGCCCTAGGATAGATCTTCAAACTTGTTTACAAATTGCTTCCTACGTCATTATGCGAACACATTTCTTTAAAAGGATGTTCTTACGGGCTCAGAAATTCCGGCCATAAACTATCTTTAGGAAAACTCAAAACAAACAATGGGATTTATCTATACGGGTGTCCAATTATACAACGTGTTGCCTGAAAGAGTATCTTTTCTCAAATCGTAAGCTCTTTGAAGCAGAGGGTAGATGCATTGTACCATTAAAGTGTCAGTCTCCCCCCAACCTCCACCTCTCTTTCTCTTCCTCTCTCTCTCTGTCTTATGTTCTCCCCTTCTCTTCCTCTTTCTCCTCAGACTTCCCCCTATTATGCTCTCGCGTCCTCTTCTTCCCTCATCTTTGTTCTCCTTTTCCCTTCAGTTACTATACAAATGACACAGACATCTTACATGTATTGTTAGGTTTTCTTGTTTTTATTATGTTTCTCTCATTGTTATCGTATTCATTTCATTATCATGCTTAATTAATTATGCTTATTATTACTAGGTTGTTTCTCTGTGTAGTTCTATTCAATGTAATTTCTGTATGATTTATGTTTAAGTTTTTTACCGTGGTTAAATAAATTCAATCAATTATTCAATGAAGACTTTTTTTAATTGGTCCCGACAGATGAGCAAGCTCCCATTACATAATAGGTATACTATTATGTTCCCTATGGCTAGCCATCTTTGTAGAGCCACCCAGGTGGAGTAAAACTAAGAGATCAAAATGCCATCTGTCCATAGTGCTTACAAAAATGTGAATAAATTAAAAAAAAAAAAAATTGGTGGGTATATTGTTCATGCATGGGGACCCCCATATTTAGCCAAAATCAAAGGTCATGTAAGTATTTTAATATTCCAGCTGTCACTTTAAGAACAATTATACCCATACATCATTAAAATAAATATTTAACTTTTAAGCAGATTAGTGAAAGTTTGAGCAAAATTAGATGATCCATTCAAGAGTTATGATTTCTTGAAATTTGATAAATTCCACGTCGCCCTCTCTTGATAAGAATTTGTGATGTCATAGGCGAACAGCAATAATATACAAAATTTAGGGGAAAAAAAATCACAAAAGGTCATTTTTCTTGGTAATCAAAACAAAACTTGACCTATCTCATTCAGAAAGCATACAAAAGATATTAACCTCTACATATTCAATAAGATGTTGAGGGATTCCTCACTGATTCCATGTTCTGATTCCTGAAATCAAAGGACTGTGTTTGTATAAATCAGTCTGTTGTCGAAGTGTTATTTTTGTTTACTTGCAATTAAAGTTATACCTGTCATTCATCTTGCTCGTTTCCCAAATGTCTTATGTGACAACAATAGTGTTGGATGTCCATGTTTTTGCCTTCTGTGTCAATTTTTTCTTCTTCTTGTAACGTTGCTTTTCATGTGTGTGGGTGCCTATTTTCACCTTTACATTTATATCTATTGAAGATGAAGTACCACTGTGGAGCAGAGAAATAACTGTTATGTAACAATTAGATGGAAATTTATAGAAATTCGAAGACAAGTAAAAAAAAAAAAAATCACAATTTCAGACATGTAATTGTTCAAATTCAATAAAATGTCTTTTCAACAGAAATTTCAAAGCATACAATTGGTAAATCCTTACATTAGCAATAACTGAGTGAAAATTTAGCCCCCCCCCCCCCGGGCTATTGAGGGTTAAGATATATTTTGCTTCAGGGGTTTCAGCTTAATTTCCTGAATGCATATATTTAAAGCAACACAGTAATCTCCTGCTTCAGATGGATGTACAATTCTAAGGCATCCTGGACTTCCATTGGTTGATCAAGGTTGTCTCTTTTCATAATATACACACACAAGTCATATACATCTTTGTCGCATGGTACGGTAGATCGGAATACAGCATCACTTATGCATGCAGCCAGATCGTCATCATCAACATTGGTGCAAAGCTGATCTTCAGTACCCCAGATTTGTGGAGTATGATACATCATCATTGGATGGCCACTTGGTACATGGAGATTCACAGAGGGTCGGATACGGTGATTGTTCCATATATCAGCCATCTTGTCTAGCTCTGTCTGTAAAATAATTTGTGAAACAATACTACCATGGTGAAATTACTGTGTGCAACGAATCTGATAAATACAACTTTAAGTTATTAGTAATCCAATTACGGCAATATAGAACTACTTGATTAAGAACCTGATATATTATGGCCATATTCTTGGTCTAAGTCCTCTGCAGTTAATTGTATTGTGCACTCACAATATATTGTACGGTACACATATGCTACTGAAATGCCCCAATTTTATGCCCTAAAAATTCTGATGCATGTCACTTTCAGATTAATTACATGGCAAATTTTCATATTTTTGTTCCAGAGCCCACAAATGTTGACAATAAGTGACAATACTTCACCTTTTCAATTCCATTGAATCATGCTTAGTCTTTTATCCCAAACCTTCAAATGTGACACCGGGCTGCCTCAGAGGAGCGGCTGCCATGTGAGGAATGTAATTCACATGGATAAGAGTTCTTTGCATATCCAGCTTTTGTGGCAAGTAAACTGTTCCAAAGCATTTCATTATTCAACATGCCTTTACATAGTTAAGTCAGATTTAGATGTAGTTTCAAAGCACATTTTGAGGTCTGAACTCCTTGGATCTTTAGTTCCAGTGAACCCCCATTTTTGGTGAGCCCCCTAATTTTGCCTCTGCTGTACTTGTGGCACATATACCTACATGTACATGTACCAGCATGTGGGGTGAATGCCCCCAACCCTCATAAAATAAAATATATTGTAAATGTAATAAGAAACACAATTTTTTCAGTGACTAGATTCCAAGTTCTGTCACAAAGATGCATGGTAACCAGTGCTTTTCTAAATCATTAAGAAGAGTGAAATGCCTGGCCAGAAAAATTAATTATCATTTGGGCATCACTAGTAAAGTAAGACATCATTTGGGCATCAAAAAACATCATTTTGGTACGGTAAGCAATAGGCACCATTTGGTCATCAGGAGGCATCAATGGTCATCAGAATAGGCACCATCAGAAACTGGCATCACAGTCATCATTCAGGCATCACGGCATTATTTGTTCAGAAGAAGGCATCATTAGTCATCACTGTGAAAGTTTCTAGGACAAGGCTTTATGATGCCTCCAAAAATTTAAGTTTTAGTCACTAAAAAAGCCTTAGAGAGGAAGCCTTTTTGATAGCACAACTATGAACAGGTTATGAATGGAAGTTTATCTGACTTGACTCAGGACGTGTACATATACAAACAACATCATGGGGGGGGGGGGGCTGGAGCAACCACGCCCTTTCTGATCTCGGCCGTGGATCGATGCAACATTTTCCACCAATGTACAGTCTGATGCAAACTACAAGACCGTATAATAAATTTTTCAAAAACTCTATTTTTAACTAATTATGCAAATTTATGCAGAAAATCATATTTTGCCATCTAAATCAATTTAAAAAGGTTGAACATTCCTTATGACATGTGTAACAATTTTCTTAACAAAAAAAAATGCAGTAGCAAAATATTTCTTTGTCAAATAATGTATTGTTTAATGAATATCTTATATATTTCTTTGTTTTTGCAACCTTTTGTTTTATTTGTTTATATTTTGTATAATTCTACTTAAGAAACTTTGATAATTCAGAACAATTTACATGTATTTGTCAGTCAGGGTCAAATGTTACATTGTATGGGTCGGAGCAGGTCAGGAGAAAAAAAAAACCTAAATGATTTACATGTATGACCATTTTCCTGATATCATTTCTCTAATGCCAATTTGATGACTTCTGATGCCAATGATGACTTATGATGCCTGATGCCAAATGATGGCTCCTGATGTCTGTATGATGTCTGATGCCAAATTATGCCTTTTGATAACTGTTTGATGCCTATTTGGCCTATTTGCCATTAAATCTAATGTTATTTAGAACTATTATTTCAAGGGTTTCAAGGGTTCCAATTGCTGCCTTTTTGATGACTCTGATGCCTCCATTGCATCAATGACTTGTAAATCAGTCATCATGATGACTGTTCTTTCTGGTAGGGTGCTCACCTGTAGAATGCTCATGAAACAGAACTGAACAAGATTCTTGTCTAGAAAGTCTCCAGTGAAGTCCCCTCTGTCTGACAGCCTTCTGAAGGTCTCAATCCAAAAATGTGTACATTCCTTCCGCAAAAATGCCCACCAGTATTCAATCCTTTGATTGCTAGTGCTTGATCCTTCGATGTACACTCTTCGTTCTAAGTCATAATTATGATGAAAGAAGTTTTGAAAGGCACAAATGTGTCCATTTTCGGTGCCACGATCAGCACGAACTTTGCAAGGGAAGCCACCACATTCCATAACAGTTTCCAAGAAGTATCCTCCTACTAATTTTGGATCATTGTTTGTATTCCTAGTCAAAATGGGCTCTGGAAAAATATATTTTTTTCCTATTTTTCACTATTTATTTCCTATTTTTATGTGAATGAACCCTATTTAAACACTATTTTTTATTAAAAATAGATTAAAAATAGCATATGACAGCCTATTTTTTTTCTATTTCTAGGAATTGGTGGTTTGATAACTATTTTTTACCTATTTCTTCCTATTTTTTTACTATGTTTTTGGACTTAGATTTTTTTCTGCCATTTTCTTCCTATTTTTTACCTATTTCTTACTATTTTTTCCCTATTCTTTTCGACTTAGATTTTTTGTCACCAGATTTCGTCCTATTTTTTCACTATGTTTCTGGACTTTGATTTTTTCACCCATTTTCTTCCTATTTTTTTACTATGTTTTTGGACTTAGATTTTTCTCTGCCATTTTCTTCCTATTTTTTTACTATGTTTTTGGACTTAGATTTTTCTCTGCCATTTCCTTCCTATTTTTTTACTATGTTTCTGCACTTAGATTTTTCTCTGCCATATTCTTCCTATTTGTTTACTATGTTTCTGGACTTTGATTTTTCTTACTCATTTTCTTTCTATTTTTTGACTATGTTTTTGTACTTAGATTTTTCTCTGCCATTTTCTTCCTATTTTTTTTACTATGTTTCTGGACTTTGATTTTTCTCTGCCATTTTCTTCCTATTTTTTTACTATGTTTTTGGACTTATATTTTTCTCTGCCATTTCCTTCCTATATGTTTACTATGTTTCTGGACTTTGATTTTTCTTACTCATTTTCTTTCTATTTTTTGACTATGTTTTTGTACTTAGATTTTTCTCTGCCATTTTCTTCCTATTTTTTTTACTATGTTTCTGGACTTAGATTTTTCTCTGCCATTTTCTTCCTATTTTTTTTACTATGTTTTTGGACTTATATTTTTCTCTGCCATTTCCTTCCTATTTTTTTACTATGTTTCTGGACTTTGATTTTTCTCTGCCATATTCTTCCTATTTTTTTTATTATGTTTCTGGACTTTAATTTTTCTCTGCCATTTTCTTCCTATTGTTTTACTTTGTTTCTGGACTTCAATTTTCTCACCCATTTTCTTCCTTTTTTTTTTAGGGTTAGGGACTTAATTTTTTTACTATCACCATTTGTTGTCCTATATTTTGTTTACTATGTTCACAGACTTATTGGATTTTGTCACCTTTTTGCTTTTCATATAGGCCGATATTTGATTTTTAAGGTTGTTGAAACTTAGTTACACTTTATAAATATATATTTGCACAATTCAAAACATATTTCACAATATAACTATAATGTTACAAAAATAATTGTGATATTTCGTCTTTTAAAATGAAAAAAAAATAGATTCAAAGATGATTTGGACAAATTACTGGCCCTCCTCAGAACTCAACTCTCCCTTTAAGGGAGCATAATTATTTCGTAGGCCTGTGAACATTTTAAGGGAGCATAAATATATCGGTTAGGCCTGTGAACATTTAATCAATAATTAAGAATGTTTTAATTTTATCTTTAAATTAAATGACTATCTATTTTGAATATTTCAAGTAAAAAAGTATATAATTAGCAAAAGAATTAGCTTACTACTATAGTGTTATAGTGACTAGAACTTATCCAATTGGATGGAATTGTAACAATTTTCCCCATAATAAATACAAAGGTGAAAGGGTGTATTAATTCTTCACAAATGTTGAATCATAATGAAAGACAACTAAATGTGTGCTGCCATCTAGTGGTAGAAAGCGAATAGGCCAACCGATAGTTTATTTTCAAATTCAAATCTTCACTCAGACTCTGTGATGATCAGCTCAACGGCGCATATTTCAATCATTATTTTGCCATTTCGCCAGATTTGTCTTCCTGTAAAACCCACAGTATGGGGAATAAGGGGTAGATTACACCAGGAAAGGACAATTTCAAGAGTAATTCCAGAGCAAGAATTGAAAGAACAAAATGAAAGGATCGAATTTTATTACCAAGATTATGCCTACAGTCCCACACAACCACTCTTGTGTTGGAGAATTACGATCAACTTGCTTTCACTGGACTGCTACTGCTAGCTGCTGGAGCTATATACATGCATATATTGTACAACAAGGTGCTACAAAGTAGAGCTTGACAGAGATTTAATTGCTACCAAACAATTATACAGTAGATCTACACCAATCATTCAATTAATATTCCATTTTTTTAAAAATAGATTTAGATTCTAAGTCTCCTATTTTTTTCCTATTTTTTGTTCCAAAACTATGCTATTTGAAATAGCTTTTTTTTTTTATGAGAAAAATAGGAAAAAAAATATATTTCAAAACTATTTGTGGCTTTATTTTTTTCCTATTTTTTGTTCCAAAACTATAGCAATTAGATAGCTTTTTTGGGGATGAGAAAAATAGGAAAAAAATATATTTCAAAACTATTTGTGGCTTTATTTTTTTCCTATTTTTTGTTCCAAAACTATAGCAATTAAATAGCTTTTTTGGGGATGAGAAAAATAGGAAAAAAATATATTTTTGCATTTATTTTTTCCCTATTTTTTTTCTATTTTTTTCCTATTTATTTTTTACTAGGGGATCAACCACATTACTTTTCGTGAATAGCCATCTATGCATCCACTGATGCATAATCCAAACGGCTTTAGTTTATCATATCCATCAACGTGCCACACATGATTTGGTCCTTTAGCAAAGTAAGAACGTCTGGTTAGTCGTCTAGCTGTTCTGGCTGCTACGCCTTCTGGATCCAGATACTTTAAAATGACACGAACATCCTCCTTTCTCACATGCATACCATTCTGTCTGCATTTAGCATGCATCATGCGGTATCCGTGCAACTGACCTGACCCTTGAAGCTCATGCTCAATAAACTGTACCACATCAGCTAAGTTAGTGTAATGTCGGCGACGGAAGTTATTCAGAGCTAATATCCTCTTGAGATGTCTTTCACTAAGTTCTATGCCATGTTCTTGTGCTAAGATATAAATGATTTCCTTATAGGACATTCCCAGGTTAAAGTACAAACTGATCAAATGATCACGGCCAGCCATTGACTGTGTTCAGTGGAATGCTGACGCTGATGCTAATGCTGATCTTGGCTTTGATTAGTTCTAAGCTTTCCCACCAAGTCAACCGACTATTGGAAATCAATCTGATGTCGATGTGCCAGAGCATATGTATGAAGGAACCTAGAAAGATAAAAAATAACAAAATATTATAACAATATAACAATAATGCTATTAGTAAAATAATAACATTTTAGTCATACTCATAATAATCATAATAACTAGAAATATCACTGAAGGTGATTAATACCCCCGCCCGCGCAGTTATTCATTGCGTCACAGTATGTTTTGTTTTTCAGTTTTTGGAATAATATGCCGTTACCATGGCAACACACATTCTGTCACTGTCCCAAAATGTGTCCTACACATCTACACTTCAAAGCAAACATGTGTGCCAAGTTTAATTTGAAAATGCATTTTCCCCTCAATTGTTGGCATAATATGTCGTTACCATGGCAACACATTTTCCCCCATTCTTAAAAAAGTTTCTTGCACATCTACACCTCAAGGCCAACATGTAAAAAAAATGATAAATCTGTTCCCTTTTCCATTTAGCCCCCACCCCTGATCCTAATGAACCCACCCCTGATGAAGGTGACAATAGCTAATCTTGAGCCTTCTGTTCATTGAGCTTCAAATCAATCCCAGAAAGTCATACCTGAATGAGATTAGCTGGGTGGTCAATGCTGTGCTGGAGGCTAGGGTGTGTATGCATGGGTCACAGCTGCAGAAAACACCCTACAAAAATTGTGCCTAAAAAGAGAATTTAAGAAAAAGTCAGTAATGACCTGTGCAATTAATACCCATATCAGGGCTGCACAAGAATTAGGTCATAAGTTTCAAGAATAAGGTTATGTGCCAACTAATGCCCAGAAAATTGGATTGTTTAGGTCTATCCTAAAGGTACGCTACAGCTCTAAGAGTCTATCAGTTCAGTACGTACCATCTACAGGTCCTTTGGATTCAAAATTACTGAGTCTGTACTCTAATAAGTAATCAATAGTCTGTCCATCATCAAAGGTGTTCAAGTCTAAGATTGAGAAGAGCCACCTACGATTCAACTATCTATTCTTTGCGCCCTCTCTCATCTGCTGCAATCATATACCAACTGGTCCAGCATCGTATACATCCAGATCCAGAAATCGTTACAAGTGTTTTCAAAACTTTTTCCTAGAACTTACATTCCATTACCCCTCATCTTGCTGCCTATTCTTCTATCTAATTTAATTTCTTATTTCAATTCAGTTTCTTTTTTTTAACACTTACACTGAATAGGATTATAAGAGGAATTATCATACTTTGAAACTCTGGATGCATGGATGGACCATATACATACATGTATGATATAGGGTCTAGAGTCTACTCCCAACTAACTTATATAGATGTAGATCCTACACATGTATTAACACTTATGTATGACATTAGTTTAAGTTTGTCGATGTTTTAGCCAGGCATTAAGTTACTGAAGAAATACAATGAATACAAAATTAAAATATTGAAAACACAATCAATAATAATAATAATCCGCTTTTTTATAGTGCTTAAGAGTAAGACATTAATAATGTATCTAAGCAGTTTACAGATTATTATTACCCCGTCCCCGGTCATCGGATTCAATCAGGATTGCCCGCACACAATGTATGCACATTCTCCACTCCCTGGGGGAGTATTCCAGCCATGCATGCAGTCTAGGTCTAGTCCTTATTTATAATATTTCAAAACTTATTGATTTTCTACACTCGTAGTTACTAGTACAATAAACCACTACGTTAGCCCCATGGTGTATACCTATCTAAAACGCACAGCCAACAGTGTTTTTCCCCCCAAAGAACTGGTTAAATAAACTTTTCATGCACACTGGTTTTTGTTTATTAATCTTACTTTGCATTTGTCAAGTAACTATTTCAGCAACATTTAAACATTAAAATATTGTAAATTTACTGAGAAAAAAAAAATAAAAAAATAATTTTATCAAATAGCTCAACATGTTAGCAATGAAAGTTAATATGAAGACAGTAAATTTATTAAATAAATAAATCCTCTATTTTTAGTGCTTCAACATACTCAACAGTGTTGCACTGATGTTTTTTTATTAGCCTCTAGATACGTAAATGTAAACATTTTGACAAAATCCCAGTTACTGTTAATGTTATTACATGGCTAGAAGTGTAAGGACAATAAACCTACTAGTAAACTGGTACCTAGCAAATAATTTGAACAACATAGATCTAGTCATAGAATCTATACTGTGGCGGAATCAAGGGGGGGGGGGGGAATCGGCCATGGCCCTCCCCTTCTCCTTT
Organism: Strongylocentrotus droebachiensis; assembly: GCA_035222895.1. NCBI lineage: Eukaryota > Metazoa > Echinodermata > Echinoidea > Camarodonta > Strongylocentrotidae > Strongylocentrotus > Strongylocentrotus droebachiensis. The sequence continues at coordinate 18,302 of JAVYIG010014825.1, read as the reverse complement.
TTGTTTGCTTGTCAAGGAATATTTTGGGTAGATCTAGACTAGATCTAAACAGACACTTGAAAAAGCTAAGGATCATTTTTTCCACTTTTTTCGCTGGTCAGCGAATTTTTCTGGTGCCTGATGAGGCCCTGAGGCTGAGCAGACTTCGGCCTAGACAGGAATAACCATCTTTCTGGGGGCATTCTTTTGACAAAATGACAGAGCTCAGAGGCATTTAGAGAAGCCAGATATGCAATCTCAGCGGATCCAACCGTCAACGCCAAATAGAGGCTGATATTTCGGTCCAACTTCGGCCCTCCCTTTTGAAAAATCCTGGATCCGCCGCGCCGCTGAAATAGATCTAGATCTATACTAAGACTAAGTTGCGGTGTATTGCATATTGCATAGTTGAATCTAGATCTAGACTCTACACACTAGACATCAATAGCCGTGGAATATGAGGTTTTTTTTTTTTTTTACAATTCTGACATTTGCTTGCTTTTTCCTCGTAGAGGTCTAGATCTATCTAGACTAGTCTAGGTCTAGATCTAGATCTATTCATACGAAAATTCCACACTTCTACTGCAATGCGAGCACGTAAAAAAGTAACGTCTAGATCTAGTTTACTTTGTCTCTAGCTTGCAAAATGACCACAGCCTTCCCAGCAGGTCAAGCCCAAGGCCAGGGTCCCAGACCCAGACCGCGGAGAGCCTGAAGCGTCGGGCCCCAGAACAGGGCGCTTCCGATGGGGACTGCAGTCTGCTAATTGAGCAGTCTTAAAATTAACGTTACACAGATCTAGAACTGATCACGAAAAAGAGCAAATCTGTTAAATTAGCTGTTTGTTCACTTTTACATTGAATGACCCGGCCATAAATAAGTAAAAGAAGTGAACTAACCTTCAATCCTCGCGATTGCAACCGGTTGAATTCAGTCGATCTACCGTACCGTACATACGTACAAGGCCTGGCATGGCATGGCCGCCTGGCTATATACGCTATTACTGCATTAAGCAGCGAGCGCGCTAGCGCCAGCGCGCGCAGTCTAGTCTAGCCTCGCGGGTATTATGTTGTTAACCCGTGGACTACTGAATTCTCTCACTCCCATAGGCTTAATACAGGGACCACCCGGTTCCAGTATGCAATGGACTTATACGAGATACTATCTCATTAAAACGAGATACTATCTCATTAAAACGAGATACTATGTCGTTTTAACGAGATACTATCTCATTAAAACGAGATAACTATCTCGTTTTAACGAGATACTATGTCGTTTTAACGAGATACTATGTCGTTTTAACGAGATACTATCTCATTAAAACGAGATACTATGTCGTTTTAACGAGATACTATCTCATTAAAACGAGATACTATCTCATTAAAACGAGATACTATCTCATTAAAACGAGATACTATCTCGTTTTAACGAGATAAAAATATTTTTACCATGTCCCTTCCCGGGCTCCGTATGAACATCATAACAAATGATTTCAATCAGGGTACGTTTCCTTTCAGAAACTTCCTAGGTTTCAAACGTGTTTTTCTTTCTTCTTCTACCCTTAACTTATAACAAGCCCAGCCGTTTGAAATATCTTATTCACCTACGACACTATGTGATAACAAGAATGTGCCAGTCCGTATATCAGGGTTTGATAATGGGGATCGGACCAGGATTTGTGTGGTTTTCAGGCAAAGTCACTCTCTCTCTCTCGCTCTCGCTCTCTCTCTTGCTCTCTCGCTCTCTCCCTTCCTCTCTCTCTCTCTCCCTCTCTCTCACCTTTGTGTTAACAAATACAGAGTTTCATGAGTAAATCCATATCGTTTACATAGTGTAAACGAAGAGGAAGAACCAAAACCAAAACACTTAAAACGCAATTAGTTTCGTAATGCAATGTTTTTCAATTTAGAGAATACAATTCGTTAAACTGCTAGTAAGGCTACTTGTAGAATCGTCAAATTTCGGTTGATGATTTTGTCTTCAACTTAACATAGAGAGCACCCTTCCTACACGATGTAATAATGACACAATTATTTCATGGATATAGTAATTTTAAAGAAATTGACAGACTAACATGGGTCCTGCCGGAACTTTCATCTTAAAAATAATTTCAACAGGTTTTGACATGAGTTTTCTCGTATATCATTGTAGTGAGGAATGTTTGTATCAAAGCGAAACGAAGTAATACCTAAATTTAGACATAATTACACTTCAAATAATTTTCCATTGCAATTTTTAATACTGTAAAGAATCTAGTCGACAAAAAAAATTGAGCTTCAAAGCCCCAACATTCCTGAGGTTACTATCAGTGATCATAGCATGATTTTCTTTTCAATTTAAACCTACAAGCGTGAACATCATAACAAATGATTTCAATTGAGGCACTTTTTCTTTCAGAAACTTTCTTTCAAATGTGTTTTTCTTTCTTCTTTTACCCTTTTAACAAGCACAGCTGTATGACATATCTTATTCACCTACCAAACTGAATGCCAGTCCGTATATCAGGGTTAGCAGACCAATCATGGGGATCGGACCAAGATTTGTGTGGTTTTCAGGCAAAGTCTCTCTTTTCTTTCTCTTTCTCTCTCTCTCTCTCTCTCTCTCTCTCTTTATTTCTCTCTCTCTCTTTCTCTTGTTCTCACCCTCTCATCTCTCTCCCTCACCTTTGTGTTAACAAATACAGAGTTTCATGAGTAAATCCATATCGTTTACATAATATAAACAAAGAGGAAGAACCAAAACCAAAACATTTAGAACGCAATTAGTTTCGTAAGGCAATGTTTTTCAATTTAGAGAATAAAATTCGTTAAGCTGTTAGCAAGGTTACTTGTAGAATCGTCAAATTTCGGTTGATGATTTTGTCTTCAACTTAACATAGAGAGCGCCCTTCCTACACGATGTAATAATGAACACAATTATTTCATGGATATAGTAATCTTAAAAAAATTGACAGACTAACATGGGTCCTGCCGGAACTTTCATCTTAAAAATAATTTCAACAGGTTTTGACATGAGTTTTCTCGTATATCATTGTAGTGAGGAATGTTTGTATCAAAGCGAAACGAAGTAATACCTAAATTTAGACATAATTAAACTTCAAATAATTTTCCATTGCAATTTTTAATACTGTAAAGAATCTAGTCGACAAAAAAAAATGAGCTTCAAAGCCCCAACATTCCTGAGATTACTATCAGTGATCATAGCATGATTTTCTTTTCAATTTAAACCTACTAGCGTGAACATCATAACAAATGATTTCAATCAAGGTACGTTTTTTTTCAAAATCGTCCTTCAAATGTGTTGTTTCTTTCTTCTTTTACCTTTATAACAAGCCCAGCCTTATGAAATATCTTATTCACCTACGATGCTATGATACTATTGTGCCTTCCATTATATCCCAGACCCAATCAAACTGGTGTGATGGCGCACCTGTAAGTCCTGTATAATTCAATTCAATAATGCAAGACATGACTACCGATTCTTTGCCCCATGTTAGCAATGGCCTCGAGAGCTCAATGGAGCGAAGAAATGTCTACCATAAAAGCTGAAATTGCCTCAAATCGAAGTGATTATATATCAATGAAAGAGAAATGATTAAAAGGAAACTTCATAATAACACAGAAGACAGACGACAATACATGATGGTTTCCACATCGATAGGCTGACATTGCTAAAAAAAATCTTTTAAAAATGAAGGATGAAGGTATAATGTTGGATATTTTTTGTTTTGTCCCGAATTCCATCGAGTTATGTTTTGCACATATTTTTATCGTTTAGAAAGCTTGAATATTTAAAGGGAAAAGAACTAAATTGGAATCACTGGGGTAACCAAAAAACCAAACCCCCTCCCCCCCACCCAAAAAAAAAAAAAAAGCATAACAGAAGAAAATGAAGAAGTAAATACTGTAAAATAGGACAAGAGGAAATAGAGTTATGGCATCATTTTTGTTTAACACTGTCACTTTCTTTCCTAATATTGGTTCCATCAAAATTATATACCGTCGAGCAATTAAGGTTTGTTTTGTAGGCAATAATGTTTTGTAGTAGGTCTATTTCCTAACGAAATTTAAACAATATATAATGAAATTCATTCCTATAAGAGACTCCAGAAAATTCGTTTTCATTTTTACAGGAAGTCGTCTATCAAACCATATATACATGAATATAATATGACCGAATTTTCCCAGTAACACTTGCCAAGGCCTCTGTATATACACTGATACCCTATATATCTGCAGAATGCAAGAAATACATGTGATTGAGTATTTGTATGTATTGTTCCCAATACGAGGCGTAGCGTGGGCTCACATCGTCGGCGGGGGGGGGGGGCACCAGTCTGTAGTCTACTAGATTACCGTTTTCAATTCGTTTTTTCTTTTTCTTTTAGTCATGGTACATTTGTACAATTTAATAAGTTTCGCTTCACCCCAATCCAGATTTGTTTTCCATCCGTCGTATCCATAGACGTATGGACACATTTTCGTGTGAGGGCCATGAGGGCCTCTTGCTTAAAAATATGCTAGCGGAAACTTTTGATATGGCAAATATTTTATTTAGTCATCAAATTACGCTAGATAAGATATAAACAACGGTAATCTCGTTTCCAGAAATCTTTCCGATTTATCAATTTTGCGAACGAAGGGACAAAATTACACTTTTTCGGTAATATACATTTTATTCCAATATAACACAATTCCAATAAATAAGGTTATATTCCGGCAGAGTAAGTTTGGTGGGGTTTTTTTAGGGTGGCACAGGCCCCTCCTAAAGGCCCGGTCCCACTGCACTTACGGATGCAAAGAGGATGTAAAACGTAAAAAAATCTTGCCATCCGTTGGAAAACGCTATGCATCCGTTCTGTAGTCATTGCATACATGTTTCATACGCTCTATCCGTCGAGCATCCGTCCACTGTGATTTCATCCGCGCAAAAAAGTTTTGAGCTGCACAAAACTTTTATGACCCGGTCCCACTGGCCGATGGACAACAATTGAAACTCCCCAAGGGAAGCTTAACATTCATTTTTTTTCCCATTCGAGACGGTGAACAAATATGCGAACAATGGAATCAACCGAGTGCAAACAAATTTATCATGAGTCCTGAAATATGAATTTGGCACCGTGCCTCATAATAATATTAAAGAGCAGCAATGGCGAACGATTGCCGCTAAAAATTCGACAGTCGTTTTTTTTTTTTAGATTGCTTTCCCTAATGGCCCGGTCCCACTGGCCGACGGACACAAAACGTATGCATAAAGGACACAGCGGACGAGCAAAATTTCGAGGGTGGCTCCATCCGTTTTCATCCGCTCCAGAAATGGACAAAATTGGCGAAAATTGGCGAAAACAGAACGGAAAATAACGGACGTGGGTAGTATGTAGCGGGGATGTTAAACGGATGTTCATCGGAAGCCTAGCGGATGAAAGCGGATGGAATTGGATGACAGCTTTGAATAATTTATATACGAGATGCATACGCTTACATCCCTTCTATTTCCGTGCTACTAACGATGTATAGACGTTTCATGTACCTTGTCTTTCCGCCCTCTTTCCGTTTTCAGCTGCAGCGGATGTGAGTTGCGAGGATGCCCAGAGGATGCAGAGAGGATACAGTGGCCTTTTAAGGGATGATAATGGACATAGAACGTTTGTTGCTCGTATTTGTCGCGGATTTACATCGTACACTTCATCCGCTAGGCTTCCGATGAACATCCGTTTAACATCCCCGCTACATACTACCCACGTCCGTTATTTTCCGTTCTGTTTTCGCCAATTTTCGCTAATTTTGTCCATTTCTGGAGCGGATGAAAACGGATGGAGCCACCCTCGAAATTTTGCTCGTCCGCTGTGTCCTTTATGCATACGTTTTGTGTCCGTCGGCCAGTGGGACCGGGCCATTAGGGAAAGCAATCTAAAAAAAAAACGACTGTCGAATTTTTAGCGGCAATCGTTCGCCATTGCTGCTCTTTAATATTATTATGAGGCACGGTGCCAAATTCATATTTCAGGACTCATGATAAATTTGTTTGCACTCGGTTGATTCCATTGTTCGCATATTTGTTCACCGTCTCGAATGGGAAAAAAAATGAATGTTAAGCTTCCCTGGGGGAGTTTCAATTGTTGTCCAGAAAGCTATGGCTTGCATTTAATGAGTTGCACTTCCCTTTGCTTCTAATATTTCGCCCTGACTTGTTTTCAATTAAAAAAACACGCAATCTGAATCTAACCGGTGCAAGCCAAACATTTCTTTAGACCAATAAACAACATTGTGGTACTACTACTTTTTTATGTAGCATCACATGGTAATCACTACTAGTAGTAGTATTAGTTGAAAGTAGTAGTAGTAGAAGTAGTAGTAGTAGTAATAGTAGTACTAATAGTAGTACAGTATAATCTTTTATTATTATTATTTCTATTGTTTTCATTATTACAATTTTAATGAATAGGGATGTGATAACAAATATGATGATGATGAATATTATTATTTTCATATTTATTATTATAATCATCATTATTATTGTATCATTATGATCATCAGCATTATCAGCATAATCAGCAATAACAGTAGTGCAGTAGTTCATTTGATAGTAGGCATAGTAGTGGAATCATTCTGATCATTATATCCTGAGTATCTTTAGCAATACGTCATGTGCCCAGGATGTATTGCTATACTACATACGAGATGTCTCAGACTACCGAGATGTCTCAGACTACTATCAAATGAAAGGAAGGAAAATAATGATTTATGTATTGACAAAAAGTAAAATACCACAGTATAAATAAGTAGAGAAACCGATAAATGACAATAGACAATATGAGACAAATGAGATTCCTTAGATGATCGCATCAATCATATTCATTCTAGTTCTAATGTTTTCTGACTGTTTTCGAGACAATAACATTTGTGTCGGTCATAGTGTTACCTAGTTTTATGTCCAATGTAATTTTTAAGGAAAAGCAACCTAAGCAACAATTATTGAATTATATCGAAAATCGTTCGCTATTGTTGCTCTTTAATACTGCTATGACGCACGATGCCAAATTCATATTTCAGGACTCATCATGAATTTGTTTAACAGTTCATTGCACTCGGTTGATTCTACATATTTGTTCATCGTCTTTATAATGCTATTTGAATGGGACAAACATAATTACATGTTAGGCTCTTCCTGGGGGAGTTTCAATTGTTGTTTTGAAATCTATGCCTTACATTTGATGACTTGACACTTCCCGCTTGTTCCAAGATTTTGTTCTGACCTTTTTCATAGACAAGATCGAGCACGCGATCTGAACCTAATGGAACAATAAAAAACACTGTGGTACTATTTTATGTAGCGTCACCTGGTAATCATTTTAGTAGTAGTAGTAGTAGTAGTAGTAGTAAAGTACTAGAAGTAGCAGTAGCCATATACTTTTACTATTATAGACAATATTTTTGTTATAGTTATTGTCATGACTATGGATATGATGAATATGATGAATAGGCTATGATGATGATGATAATAATAATAATAATATTTAATTTTTATATAGCGCTTAATACAATCATTAAAATCATGTTTATAATTAATATTATTATTATATATATATATAAGGAGGAGGAGGCGAGTTGGCTCAGTCGGTAAAGCGTCTGCCTGTCGAACCAAACCTCATGGGTTCGAATCCAAACCAGGCGAATAAGTGAAGCCTGCGTTGTGTGTTAACGTGCCTCTCCCCTTTTACATGGACACAGGCTAGTGGAAAACAGTGGCGGATCATGTAAAAACACGTGATTTTTACATTTCTTGGAGGTTGGGCCCCCGCCCCCCCCCCCCTGGCGCTCAAAGGGGAAGGGGGGGGGGGAATTTCCGAGGACCAAAACAAAAATATGCTCAATACTCCCCCCATTTCATCATTAGAAACATTCAATTCATTCTCTCACTTTAATACTTTGGGGCAAGTCTATTGTTGCACCCTCGCAAATAATGCTCCCTGTTCATCCAAACGTGAACACATACCACGCAAAAACAATACCAAACGATTTTGGGATATAACACTCTTTCAAAACATGTATGATAATCTTTCGTTCAAAGCTGACTTTTAAAATAAATGACAATTTTCTTAGTGTAAACTGTTTTTTAACTCCCACGGTAGAGCTCTGCAAAACTAAAATAGGACCAGCGGGTTTTGTAGTCACGGACAACTCTCCCGTTTGTCATGTACAAACATATCATTGATTTTTTTCCCAAGTACCTGCTTCCTTGGGGCACTACTTATAATATATTATGGATAGTTTATTATTGTAGGTCCTCTAAAGAGAAATAAACCTTCCGTGTCATACATTTTGAAGAAGAAAAGTTTTTTTATAGTCATTTTATGTTTTGGAATAAATGGAAAGGTTGTCCGGGGCTACATCACAGTGACATTACTAATTTAGCCAATTTATAGTTCCCTCACGTATAGTGATTATAAATGTCAACATTCAGAACTCTGTCTTCTTTTGAATTTGTTTGCTATTAAGGTTGGATTTTCTTTTAAAATCGGGGAGAAATGGCATATTGCATGAACATATACATTTACATGTACATAAACATACACATTGCAAACACAACATTAAAATGAACAAACAGGCTTTTTTTTCTCACAAAGTGATCTCTTTGTACAGCATGTGATAAACATCTTAGATGCTTACCTACTCTATTTTTTTTGGTGAGATGATAAATTTAAAAGTCCATAATTAGAAAACAAAATAGAAATTGATGAGAGGGTAAATGGTAGCATTTCTCTATTTCACACAGTCACATATTATAATACATTTTAGCGAACTTCTCGAAAGTAGCTAAAACAGGTTATTCCCAATCTGAACGAAGAAGTGTGAACCGAGCCGTAGACCACACGCCGCGTGGTCAAGGGAGGGGGGTCGTGAAAGACTTTATTGGCGTCAGTAATAAAACCAGAAAGGTTCGCGCCATACTCCGCGTGCTCTCGGCTCGCTTCATTCTTTCTATGGTCTTCATGAGAGATGGTCAGAATCGTGAACAAACTTTTTACCACCTTCCCGCCCCTGGCCGCCATTATTGGGCTGGCTGGCATGACATTAAATTAATGGATAAAATTGATGATAATTAAATGTACAGTCGCAGCTGTGATACAGCTTTCATGTGTTTGCTTATCTTACCTGTTTCGCTCCCAGTTCAGGGTTGCATCAGGGTACCTCAGTCCAATTTTGTATTGTTGTTGATCCATCATTACTTGTATAACATGATTTTAGTTGACATAATGATAATAGTCCCGCTTTTTAGAGGCGTTCAAAAGCTACTTCGAGCACTTTTTCTCAATTGCAAGTAAATGTCTTTATTTAGTCGATTCGAAGCCCGATGGGGCGAATTTTGTACATTTAATTTGTGAACAATTTTTGTTTACCACCTTACCGCCCCGGCCGCCATTATTGGGCCGGCTGGCACTATAAATGTACAGTCGAACCTGTGATACCGCTTCTTTATTTGTTTGTTTATCTTACTTGGTTCGCTACCAGTTCAGGGTTGCAACAGCAATAACTCTGTTCCTCAGTTTATTCTTTCTATGGTCTTCATGAGAGATGGTCAGAATCGTGAACAAACTTTTTAGAGAAATTTGAACAACTTTTTTAGAGAACTACACCATCTTCGCCCGGTGTTACACATACACGGAGTTTATCTGTTTATCACAACGAAGTGTGACATATTTTTACTTATTATTTTGCTTCGTATTTTCCATTGGGCGTATTTTGCTGGTGTGTTAATTTGTTATAACTTTTGTGCATCTCGTGGAAGTCGACGCGTCACCAACCATGCCCAAATGAGGACGACCACGCGGATCCACTAAGTCGAAGCCTATTGAGGTCGCAGGGGCATTCGAAGAGCACGACGAGGGGGTTTCAGCGTCAACGGCCGGCTTAATCAGGCCAACTCCTACTACGGTGATGGGTGTCGGCGATGGAAGTGCGAGCAGAGGCTGTCTACCTGGGGTTCCTACCGACGAGGAAGGCAGAATTCTACCCGGTGAGTCGTGGCCGCTGCGTTTAGAAAACGCGCAATTAAAAGGTCGGGAGGAAATGGGCGCGATCGAACCGTTTACCGCCCCTCCAACAGAGGCTTCTTCCCCTCCTGTTTTAAATACCACTCCCCATCTCCCCCAGCCAGGCCTGCCATACATGCGGCAAGGCATTAGTGAGGAGCTAGGCTCCACCGTCCCCCAAGCTTTGCGCGAGCGAATTTGGAAGGGGGAATTTATCGAGCTGGGGCATATGCTCAAAGAAGGGTACCACACGTCCAATGATCTAACACTTGCCTTTGATCAGTCAAACGGGGGGTTTCACCTCCGCCCTCAATCTCGACCAATTTTAATCCGCTCGATTGAGCAGTGGACGAGCGCGATGTTGACCTTTGTGTCAATTTACACAGAGAGGCATGGTTCGCGGTCGCGAGAGCTGCTTAAGTACATGAATATAGTGAGGACGGCTGCGGCGTCAAACTACAATTGGCGCGAGTACGATATTCAGTTTCGGTTGCGCCAAGCCACTCGGCCTGAAGCGTCGTGGGGATCAGTCGACACGGAGCTCTGGTTGCTAGTGGCAACGGCGCAGCCCTTTCGCGGTTACGGGGCTGGCCCGTTCTCCGGCCCTGCCTGGCTCCCCCAAGGAGGTCAACAGCGACAGCGGCAGCCAGCCTTTCGGGGTGGGTGGAGCTCGGGTCAGCGCCGAGGAGCGGGTTCGGCCCCTAGCCGCCGTCAATCTAGGCCAGGCTTCTGCTTTGCCTTTAATGCAGCCGGAAAATGTGTTAAAGGGAAAAGCTGCCAATACATGCATAAATGCATTAAATGCGAAGCCGCCTCCCATGGGGAGTTTGCCTGCAATAAAGGGCAAACGTCCGCCAGCAAGTAGAGTTTTAGCGCCGACTCCAATTAAGTTAGTTCGCATGTTGCCTTTCCTTCGCACCTATGATAAGCATACAGAAGGAGAAAAGTTGATTGAGGGTTTTAAGAATGGGTTTTCGCTTGGGTTCTCTGGGGAGCGCGTGCCCATGTCTGCTAGGAATTTGAAATCAGCTTATGAATACCCCCAGATTGTTCGGAGAAAAATCGAAAAAGAAGTACAGCTAGGGAGAATTGTAGGCCCGTTTTCTGCACCCCCCTTCGATAATTTTCGTTGCTCCCCGATAGGTTTAGTGCCAAAGCGCACAGAGGGTGAATATCGGCTCATCCATCATTTATCTTCGCCTAAAGGCTCGTCAGTCAATGATTGCATAGATCGGGAGGAGTGCACTGTCAGATATTCGGACTTTGACGAGGCGGTCAAGTTAGTGGTCGCGCTCGGCCGTAATGCCTTCATGGGGAAATCAGATATCAAATCAGCATTTCGATTGTTGCCTGTGAATCCAGCTGATTTTGACCTCCTTGGTATGTGTTTCGACGGTCAGTTCTACTTCGACCGGTGTATGCCGATGGGTTGTTCGGTTTCCTGTGCAGTTTTTGAGAGGTTTAGTTCCTTCTTACAGGCCTGCTGTCGACGCATTGCGTCATCACAGGGCATCCTTCATTATCTCGACGATTTCTTTTTCGGGGGCAGGGCGGCTGACGAATGTGCCCACCTGATGCGGTGCTTTAGGGCGATGTGTGATCGATTTGGCATCCCTATTGCTGACGAGAAGACGGAGGGCCCAGTGCAGGTTATTACCTACTTGGGATTGGAGATCGACTCCACCGAATTGCAGGTCCGGGTGCCTAAGGAGAAACTGAGGGTCTTGCTAAGCATGCTGGATGATTTTGCGTCCAAGTCAAAGTTGACATTGAGGCAGTTGCAATCTCTTACGGGCAGTCTGAATTTTGTCTGTAAGGCTATAGGTCCTGGTAGGGCATTTCTCCGCAGATTAATCGACTTGACGAGAGGTGTGCACAAGGCCCACCATAGAATTCGGATTTCAAAAGGTGCCAAGGCTGACCTCTTGGCATGGAGGGAGTTTTTACTGCATTTCAATGGGACAGTTTGCTTCGGGGACAGCGTATGGAGGCGGAATGATTTCTTTCAATTTTACACGGATGCAGCAGGAAGCATCGGCTTTGGCATATATTTTGAGTCACGGTGGGCCCAGGCACGTTGGCCCGAGGAGATACTTGATGCCCATTATTCAATTGGGTTTTTGGAATTGTTTCCAATTGTCGTAGGGGTAGCCATGTGGGGGCAGTGAATTTCAGGAAGGAAAGTGGTTTTCTGGTCGGATAATCAGGCCGTAGTGGCAGTCATTAATAAGCAATCGTCTACATGTTCTCATATCATGGGGCTTATCCGTCGCTTAGTGCTTTTGTGCTTAAGGTGGAACATCCACTTTAAGGCAAAGTATGTGCCTGGCGTCGATAACGAAATTGCTGACTCTTTATCTCGTTTTCAGATGGAAAGGTTTCGACGCCTTGCCCCGGACGCCGAGCCCGCCGGTACCCCCCTTCCTCCCCATCTGTGGAGCAGCTTCTTAATGAGCGACGTGTCTTACTAGGTTCATCTCGGGCTCAGAATACCATGCGAACCTATGCCTTGGCATGGTCTACCTTCCAGATTTTTAGGGGTGATTATCAGTTTGACACTTTGCAAGCGCCCAATATCGAGCAAATCGCGTTGTTTATATCTTACATGTCTTGGCACAAATTTGCCGCTAGCACGATAGCGGCCTATGTTTCGGGTTTGTCTTTTTACTTGCGCAGCAACGGGAAGGAAGACGTCACACAATTGTTTCCAGTAAGACGTTTAATTGACGGGTGTAGGCGGAGGCATTCAAGAAAAGATGTTAGATGCCCTATTACATTGACCATATTGCGGAGTCTGATATCTGTGCTGCCTTCCGCTTGTTCGAATTCTTACGACTGCAAATTGTTTACTGCGGCGTTTTTAGTAGCGTTTTTTGGCTTTTTGCGTGTGGGGGAATTTACAGCCAAGAATGGGGTAATCCCGCTCGCGAGCGGTGACGTAATTGTTTCGGGGGAATCCCCTAATCGCAGGCTATTGATAACGGTCCGTTTCTCTAAGACAGACCAGCTGGGTGTGGGTTGTGTAATCACCATCCCGGAGAGCGGTTCTGTGATGTGCCCAGTGCGTGCAGTGACTGAGTACACACGCATACGGCCAACTCAGGGCGCTGCTTTCTTCAGGCAATTTGATACATCTCCCTTGACTAGACACAGGTTTACTCGCGTTTTACGTCTGTGTGTATCTTTCTTAGGGCTTCATTTACAATCATACACATCTCATTCCTTTCGTATAGGGGCGGCTACTTCCGCTGCGATGAAGGGTTTTACTGAAGAACAGATTAAGAAAATGGGACGTTGGACCTCTCAGTCATTTCGCCGCTATATAAGGGTCGACCCGAAGTGATCAAGTTTGTTATTGGGCGCGGTTTAGCAAACAGTTAGTTCGTAGGCTGAACAATTGATTTTTACCGTGACCTCGCCCCCCCCCCCCCCCCCTGCTTCTTCCCTATTGCTAACTTTTTCAGATGTTTTTAGTTTTAAAAAGGGGACGAAAATTTAATATATCTCAGTGTGTTGGATGTTTGGAACCCAAAATGCTGGCCGTTTGTTTCTTGTTTTCTTCCTCCTTTTTGCAGCCTCTTCACTCACACTCACCACTGGATTGCGTACCGAGCCTCAGGTATGGGTAGTAAGGAGACTCAATGGTGCAATGGGCAGATTTTCTTGCGACAAAACGGCGGGAAGGAAACCTCGGCCTCCCAGTTCGAGTCACGTGGAGTGGGACGCGGGGCTTCGTCTGATGGATTCGAGGGATTACGTCAGCAACTTTCTCCACGCAGTAGACTCGCCCACGCAAGCGACAGTTCTACCATGAGTATGGAAGGCCATCACCGCCATAAACTTAACTAGTAACGTAACCAATAAGGAAACACTTACGTACACTTAGTATCCAATGATTTTACAGAGTAGTGCTTGCGTTACTAAACACTTACGGTAGTCAAATGATGAAAAGCTAACGTACACTCATTTTAGATATTATTTTACCTACGTAAGCTCTTTAGTTTTCATTAACGCAACTGTCTAAATAATTTAGTAACGTAAGTAAAACACATTACCGATAGTTTAATGTTGACCAATCATACCCATCGTTGCATGCCATAGAAACGCACACCGATCTTTATTTCTATAGCTAGAGCTAGCTAGAGATCGGTGATACCATGGTGATACACTCGTGATCGCAGACATAGGCTTAGGAACCGGGGGGGGGGCTTGCGGGGGCGCAGCCCCCCCCCCCCCATACAAATATTGGGGGGGGGGGGCTCAGATATCATTGAACCCCCCAATGTTTTTGGAGGGGCTTATAGATATCATTGAGCCCCCAATTTTGTGGTGGGCTTAGATATCATTGAGTCCTTAGGGGCTCAGATACCATTGAGCCCCCAATATTTTAAGTGGGGCTCAGATATCATTGAGCCCCCAATACTTATTGCGGGGCTCGGATATCATTAACCCCCTCCTCCTCAATCATTATATTCTAGGCATGAAACTCATGTATACCTATAATCTACAGACTAATTACCATTCAAATATAAACATTTTATAAATATTTATTTGGGGAGGGGGGGGGGGCTCAGACATCGAATCTCGCATATCATTGAGACCCCCAAATATTTTCTTGGTGGGACTCTGATATCATTGAGCACCCCCTCCCCATATTTTGTTGGGACTCAGATATCTTTGAGCCCCTCCCCCCATATTTTGGTGGGGCTCAAATATCATCAACCCCAATTATTTTTGGTGGGGCTCGGATAACATCACGGAGCCCCCCCGATATTTTTGTGGGGCTCGGATAACATCACGGAGCCCCCTGATTTTTTTTGAGGGGCTCGGATATCATCGAGCCCCCACCCCCCCCCCCCCCCCCAATATTTTGGCCGGGCTCGGTTATCATGAGCCCCCCCCCCCTCATATTTTGTTCGGGCTCGGATAGGCTATCATTGATCCCGCCCTCCCCAAATATATTTGCACACTTATGTTCTGGGCTAGAAGCTTCATGCGTTTCTATAATCTACATATCGACTTAGTATTCAAATTATTATTACAACTGCGTTTATAAATATTGGGAGATTGATTGAGGGGGACTCATAGCCTTGCTTTGCATTGGAGTAAGATCATCACAGGCACATCTTCATCTCCCCGGACTTCATCAAGTAAGTTTTTTTAAAATAATTCATTACCCTTTTTTGATCAGATCTGATGTAGGCGAAATGATATCGTATGATTTGTTCTTTATAGTGGTCAGAATGAAAAAAATATCATCCCATTGACCGCGATTCATTCATTGGATGTGGGTTATGACTGTCTAACGTTACTATTGCCCAAAACTTTGTTTCCAGGAACACAAGAAGAAAAAACTTCTTTGGCACATTTGTCTGAGGCTGCATGTGAAAGTAGCTCCTCAAAAGAAGAAAAGTCTGAAATTTTTCGCCGCGATGACATAGACGAGGAACAAAGAATTTATTTTCAGGTGCAAATTAAAGACGAAGGAGGATCTCAGAATTATATTTTGTCCGATTATAGGCATGTTTGACAATAAAAGTTTTGTTTTTCACGTTCCTGGCGTAATATTTTTTTCAAAGGTGTTAAATGTGTGTTATTTTAACACCTAGTACTTTGTTTAATTTAATGTAAATAATCTGAATATCTTACAATACAACGATTTCTTCAAGTAGGCCTACATTTATTATTTTTTTCAATTGCTTAAAAGAAAGGCTGCAAATGCTTTTTTTTTGTAGAGCTGTAGTGTGAACAGGCTACTTAATAATTCACATTTATAGATTGGTGCACCCCATTATGCTTGATCATCCTCTCTTATCTGTCATCCTTTATTTGCTACCTATGATATTTGAATATTCATATGCAAAATAAACCCGCGAGGTTTAAAATTGTAAAAGCCCACGGCAGTTCAACACAGACAATCATGGAGTAAGGGTGCCTTCATCGAAGTGTCTCTGTAACTTTAGAACCACGCAGGCGCGTAGCCAGTGGGGCGATGGGGCAGTCGCCCCCCCCCCCCCCCCCCCAAAAAAAAGGAGAGAAAGAGAAGAAAAAAAGTGAGGAAGTAGAAAGATAAAGGGAAAAGGAGTCGAGAAAGGTACAACGAATCGTCTTCTTTCAAAGCTTCGGCGCTTCGCACGGGAGGGGGGAAACTCCCCCCTTCCTTCATCCACCCCCTAGGGAGCGCTCCCTAAACTTGTCTTTAAATGATTCGCACGCAAAGCGTGCTCACTACCGCCTCCCTAAAATAAAATCCTAGCTACGCGCTTGGAACCACACCCTTTGCCTACCCGCTCAGGCCACTCTACATTATCAAGTCATTATATCGACTATCAAGTCATTATATCGGATCGCGCTTTGCGCTCGCATGGTTTAACTGCATATGGACGGAATTCCGAACGTGCCTTCGACGATATATTTCTTTAATATATTTAACCCATGTTAAAATAATTATTTCAGGGGATTTATTTTAAATATCAAGGGTTTAGAATGCAGTGATTTCAGGTCACTTTATAGAGAGAGAAAAAAAAAAATCAGCTCGCATGATTTAATTGCCTATTGGGTATATAATTTAGACCCAAAAGGCAAAAAATACTGTGTTTCCAGATAATCACCCCCCCCCCCTCCCTAGTGGTGGTCTAAAAATGGGGTAGAGCAAAGAGAGAAGAAAAAGGAAGGCTTAACAAATTTGGACTGTCTAAAATGGTGACAATGGGGGGGGGGGGGGAATCTTCAAACGGCGGGTCAAAAACAAATGATGGAGCCCCCCCCCCCCCCCCCCAATCCTGAAAATCTTCCTTAGCCTATGGCAGATATGCATAATATTTATTGATAGGCCTATCCACCACGTGTTCGTCTACAAATTTGTAATCGCTTGGCAATAATATTTGTTTTTTTAACTTACTAGTGACGAGTATACTATATGAGTCTCCTACACAGGCACGTAGCCACGGGGGGGGGGGACACGGGGGGGGGGGGGGGGGGCACGTGCCCCCAAAAAAATTTCCAGGATCGGTTGAACTTTTTTAGACTCCTTTGTTTTTACCTCGATCGATTACATGTATGTGCCCCCCCCCCCCCCCCCCAACATCAAACTCTGGCTACGTGCCTGCTCCTACAGACCCCGCGCAACGGCGTTGCGAGTTCTACAACACGGACATGGGGCCTGTATCACGACTATACTGTATACTCGTGAACAAGGCCCCATTTTATGCATTTTCATGACGGACAGCACGGTAGTCGGACTTCTTACACCAAAGTATTTAGGGGCGTTTCGAGGTTTAATAGAGGGAAAGGATTAAAAAAGGAGTTAAAAGTGAGTTAAAAAGGGGGTTGAAAGAGACCTATTTTTGTAATTGAAAATTAAAAGAGGGGGGGGGGCAACTTGAAAAAGATATTAAAGAAGGAAAAATATTGAAATAAAAACTAAATTTAAAGAGTGGGGGCAACTCAAATAGACGTTTGAGTATATAAAAAAAAAGGGTTGAAAGGGACTTATTTTTATATTAAAAATTAAAAGGGGGCAACCTGAAAAGATATCAAAAAATTAAAAATATTAAAATACCAGTTAAATTTAAAGAGAGGGGGAAACAAATAGATATTTGAGTGTAAATTTTACATTAACAACATTATTCAAAGGTAGGGCACAAATGAAAAATACACCTTATAAATAAATTTAAAAAAATAAAAAACAATGCGAATTTCAGGAAATGGAAAGGGATGTATCTGGGGGCGTATTAACATAACTATTTAAAAGGAGCTAGGGATCAAATGTAAATAGACACCGAACAAAATAAAAAACAATAACAATAAATAAAGGCCAGTATAAGTAGGATGGGGGGATACAGACATTACATGAGGTAAACCCTTTCGAGCGGGGGGGGGGGGGGTCTCCCTCCGATGGTAGGGAAAATTCTAGCATTTTACTCTCTGAAAATACTCTCAATTTGTAGGTACAACTTTGAACACCAACATACATGTAGCAAAACAGATGCGGCGCGGGACGGAGCTAAAAGTGTATTGGGGTGTTTCTTACATATCCTGACTTGGCCCGTCAATTCACTTCTTTTAGTATGTCTTGTCTCTAACGGGGGAGGGGGGCTCCCCCTCCCGTTAACAAAAGAGAGGGAGAGAGAGAGAGAGAGAGAGAAGGAAAAGAAGGGAAAGGGAAAGAGGAGATAAAGGGAAAGAAAGAAGAGGAAGAAAAAAAAGTAGATCGGGGGGAGAGCCGAAAGGGCCTTGCCTCCCAGGCTGTTGCCCCCCCCCCCCCCAACAACAACAAAAAAAGAGAGAG
>JAVYIG010014824.1:0-39302 GCA_035222895.1 Strongylocentrotus droebachiensis | reverse complement strand
TAGTGAAACATAAACTTAACTCCTTAAGGCGCAAGTGCTCAGTGACACATAAACCATTTTGTCTCAAAATGGCCAAAATGGAGTTACGTCTTTGTGTCACTGACTCCTCGATATGTTCACGGGATAGGGAATAGAGTTAGACTGCATCATCTAGGTGCTTTGAATAAACGCTGGGAGGTGAAAAGCGCGGGAAAACGTGATATATCTGGATTAAGATTTGTGCATTGGTGGGGAATTAGAGCATGAAGTGGTATTAATGGGACTATGTCGGCTGCTGAGATTTAAAGAACGTGTGCTTTTCAAGTCGAGAGCGAGAAAAGAAAGTCGAGTGGAACTCATCCGCTTAATACGGGTGATTTAGAAACAGAAGTAGGACTCAGAGGTTACCTGGAGGGTGATTCAAGAGAGAATCTCAGTTCTACATATTATATCGGAGAGGGCCCGTATTCTATAAATTTTCAAATTAAGTGAGCTTGAGAAATTGTATAAAATCGGTTTTGGTTTCCTGAGTCTCGTGTAGGCGCCAGGTTTTTCAAACATATCCACCTTTCCTATTGCTGTTACATGATGGTCTTAAACATGTTAAATCATGCAAGGTTAAAATTGTGTCGCATGAAACAAAATATCTTAGTGGTGTTACCAGAAATTAACACAAGAGGTTGAGAAAAGAATTAAATGATCGACTCTGGCACAATAAAAAGACTTTCATAGCTTTAAGTTTCAAATTATTTTTCACCCTTTACCATTAAAGCAGGCTAATTTCCATGAACACACGGGAAACAATTTTGAGAAATATTATCGGTGTATATTTTGTGATTGCGAAAACAATGATTAAGCGCAACTTTAAGCATACAATAATGTAAAACCAATCTCGACTGTATGTAGCTGTCGCGAAGGTTGAGAGTGGACACCATTTACAAAAGTTTCGTGCCACATAATAGAGAATCCCAAAACTTAATATCTGCAAGTCATGAAAGTCATTACTTGCCTCGCAAACAGCTGTCATTAAACAATTTGCGAAAGTTTCAAGCCGCCAACATTTCTTGTTTGAAGACGAAGGATGGTCTAATATTAGAATGGATTATTAAACGCAGGTGTGAATCCTTTGTGATGGACTGTGTTTACCATCCTCCTCCCCCTAAGACCCGTTTTACAAAACTTGTCATCAGTGTCAAATGACAGTTTTTTGTTATAAGCTACTGAAATCCTTGCTTGTGATTGGTTATCAGCAGATTTGTTACTGATTTTTGTCATTTGTCAGTGAAAAAGGCTTTGTGAAACGGGTCCCTGGAGTCTCTCACGACTAAACATCGTTTCTCATAATCCGACGATGTTTATCACTTTCCACGGTCAAGCTCATGATGAGACTCCATTAGTAATGGAAAATTTAACCTTCGGGAAAGTATTGGGAATGAGTTGAGAAATAGGGAGTAAGAGGATAAAAAGAGACACATACAATGTAGACAGAAGCGATTAAGAATTGGCAAGAAAAAAAAAGAGAAGTAAACTTAATCATTCGAATAGAACAAGAAATGACGAGGATGACGACATTTATTTATCTATTTTCATGACGAATACTAAGCTATACTGTGTACACTGCGAAAATAATTTTAGATCAGGAAAGCATGAACAAGAAGATGGAAATACAAAGAACTCTTTTGTAAACGGTAATTGATTTGGGATCCGGTACAAAATGAAAGAGATACAGGGGGAATTACACATAAACAAATAAATAAAAACCTCATGGGCATAATTGGCTAGAATGTGTCTTCAATTGGTATCCAAACTTCATTCTTATAGTCTCTAAAGACGTTGAAATAATAACATACATTGCCATTCGAATCAAATCTACGAGTATCATTATCTGACAATTTCATTGATTAGAAATGACATGTTTCACACCAGTCCAATCGATTAGCTTGCACAGAACGTGAAAAGTAACAACATCATATTTCAATATGTATGCTACGTAACCAAAGCCAATGCCATAAGAGTTTGAGAATACACTTGTATCGACAAATTTGTAAGTATTCGCATGATATCGATCAAATATCGATTGCCGTGTATTCTTATCGTCTGTGTGGGAAATTAGCAGCGAAATAATTGTGTTGTCTTTGGTTTTGTTTTGTGTTACAAAATTATTGACCCAGTGGAGCATAGAGGAAAAAACGTGAGTTTGTGTCTCGGAAGCGGTTATAAAAAGGGTGTCTTGAGACGAAGGAGATAATGGGAAGAGATGGGAGGTGGTGGAAGGGGGAGGGGTCGTGTCTTCAGAAGGCAAACGTATGGAAGGAAAATATGAACAGATAATGTTTGATGGCATATAGAATTTTATTTTGATATGGCTACCAAAACAAAATATGTTTGTTTCTGTTAAGTTCTCGTATCTTTACATACTGGCCTGCATGGCGGTGCATGTGTGTAGCATTATGGAGAGAAGTTATTTACATCTCTTCGAAATGAGTGCAGTGGAAATATATCAATATTCTTTGGAAATTTTCATTCGTGAATCTTCCGATATTCCACACATTGTTTATAGGGACACGAGGTTATTTATTGTTTCATTTTTCATTGATTGTTATCGGACCTACGATTGCAAGACTTCATAGAGTGGTTTCATTGGAAAATTTCTGACTCAAAGCAGAATTCTAAATGTCATATTTTCGGTCAGGTTCGCAAAGGGAATATAATGCACTACCTAAATCCAATGAAGTGCATATGGTAAAAATGTCAAGTTTTTCGCCTGTTATCATGCACGGTGCAAAGCAATGTACATGAGGAGATTATATTGACATCTCATGATTAATGTCTCGTAGTATGTGCACGCGCATCAATCGACAATTTGTAGGGAGCCAAGATGAAGTGATTTGAGAACTAAATGTGACAAGTTAGGCACCGTGTTATCATGTTCACACATGGACCGTGCTAATTCCTACTGCATCAACACATGATATAGAGAGTAAGCCTGGATGCACGATGATGCGATTCTTAATGGATTAGACATACCAGATGCAAGACGCCTTTCATTTATGTCTCTTGTTTCTACTTCTTTCTTTATCCCCTTCTTCTACTACTTGTTGTTGTTGTTGTTGTTATTCTTCTTCTCTTTTCTTCATATTCTCCTTTTTATTGTCCTTTCTTTGAATTATTCTTCTTTCGTTGTTTCTTCTTCTTTTACTACTAATTTCTTCCCTGTCTAATTTCTACCATTCGGAAAGTCACACTTTCACCATTTCCATCTCGTTCCGATAAAATTGTGTCTCTCTCTCCAACTGTTCTTTAAATCTCTGCCCGCCATTATTTCTTATTCATTTATGAAGTGCATTAAGAGGCATAAGGATGTTATCTCCTTTTGGTGATCACAGAGTTAACGTCCTTGTAGCTTTCAACAGACGATGTGACAAGTTAGTCATACTGTTTTCACACTGGCAATATTTTGCTTAACCCCGTACTATAGGTGGGGTTAAAGGGTATCTTAACCCCACCTATAGTCCGGGGTTAAGCTTATTCCACTTTCTTTTCACACTGGCAAAATGTTGCTTAACCCCATACTATAGGTGGGGTTAAAGGGGGGTTTTAGCCCCACCTATAGTACGGGGTTAGGCTTATTCCACTTTCTTTTCACACTGGCAAAAATTTGCTTAACCCCGTACTATAGGTGGGGTTAAAGGGGGGTCTTAGCCCTACCTATAGTCCGGGGTTAAGCCTACTCCACTTTCTGTTCAGACTCGTATTTACCAAAGTGGGCTAACCCCACCTATAGTACGGGGTTAACTAACCCTGCAAAATAGCAGGGCTAACCTCGCAATTGTGGTGCTAACTCCTGCTAACTCCGCAATTGCGGTGCCAAGCAAATGAATGAGAACAGAAACGAAAAATAGTCCGGGACTACGCAGTGAAGCGAATTAATGAATTCCATGGCCATGGCTAGTACGGGGCTAAGGAATTGCAGTGAGAAAAGCCAAAAAGTTAGTCCGGGGTTAAGGATAGTACGGGGCTAAGCAAAGTACGGGGCTAAGCAAAACAAGTGTGAAAAGAGTAACAAGTGTGTTATGGTGTAGACACATCGACCGTTATAATTACTACACTACATCAATATCCGATACAGAGCATGCTTGAATGCATGGGAATGTGATTCTCAAAAGATTATACACGAAACATGCCAAGACGTTTTTGGTATTTATATCTCTAAATTCTCCTTATTTAATCACTACCTTCTTATTTAATTTATTCTTGGTAGATCTTTTCATTCGTCGAAAAAAATGTATGTGCAACCGTACAACAAAAGACTTTACCTCCTCTTACCCACTCTTCCCATCTTCTTCTTCTTCTGTTTCTTCTTGTTCTTCTTGTTCTTTTTCATCATCTTCTTCTTCTTCTTCTTCTTTTCTTCTTCTTCTTCTTTTGCATACTACTACTATACTAAACTACTGCTGATACTACTACTACTGATACAGTGCTACTATACTACTTCTTCTACTACTACCTCTACTATCACCACTACTTTTATACGGCTACTAAAACACCACTACCATGACTACAACAACTACTTCTTCTTATCTTCTTGAACTACTCTTCCTCCTCCTTCTCTTTTTTTGTAATCTTCTTGTCCTTCTACCCCCTTCTTCTTTATTGTTCTTCTTCTTTTTCTCCTCCTCCTCCTCATCATCCTCCTTCTCTTTTTTATGTTCTTTTCCTTTTATCCCCTTCTTATTCCTCTTCTTCTTATCCTTCTATCTCTCTCTCTTCTTCCTCCTCTTCTTCTTCTTCTTCTTCTTCTTCTTCTCCTCCATCTCCTCCTTATAATCTTCCTCTTCTCTCCTTCCCTCATTTTTCTCTACCTTTTCAAATCAAGGTCAAGTATAGCCTCGGTCATAAGGAGGTGTGACATAAGATGCGCTTTGCCTCTTCTTCTCCTCCTCCTCTTCCCTCCTTCCCTCATGTTTCTCTACCTTTTCAAATTAAGGTCAAGTATAGCCTCGGTCATGAGGAGGTGTGACATAAGATGCGCTTTGCCTCTTCTTCTTCTTCTCCTCCTCCTCCTCCTTATTCTTCCTCTTCCCTCCTTCCCTCATGTTTCTCTACCTTTTCAAATTAAGGTCAAGTATAGCCTCGGTCATGAGGAGGTGTGACATAAGATGCGCTTTGCCTCTTCTTCTTCTTCTCCTCCTCCTCCTCCTCCTTATTCTTCCTCTTCCCTCCTTCCCTCATGTTTCTCTACCTTTTCAAATTAAGGTCAAGTATAGCCTCGGTCATGAGGAGGTGTGACATAAGATGCGCTTTGCCTCTTCTTCTTCTTCTCCTCCTCCTCCTCCTTATAATCTTCCTCTTCCCTCCTTCCCTCATGTTTCTCTACCTTTTCAAATTAAGGTCAAGTATAGCCTCGGTCATAAGGAGGTGTGACATAAGATGCGCTTTGCCTCTTCTTCTCCTCCTCCTCCTCCTCCTTATTCTTCCTCTTCCCTCCTTCCCTCATGTTTCTCTACCTTTTCAAATTAAGGTCAAGTATAGCCTCGGTCATGAGGAGGTGTGACATAAGACGCGCTTTGCCTCTTCTTCTTCTTCTCCTCCTCCTCCTCCTCCTTATTCTTCCTCTTCCCTCCTTCCCTCATGTTTCTCTACCTTTTCAAATTAAGGTCAAGTATAGCCTCGGTCATAAGGAGGTGTGACATAAGATGCGCTTTGCCTCTTCTTCTCCTCCTCCTCCTCCTCCTTATTCTTCCTCTTCCCTCCTTCCCTCATGTTTCTCTACCTTTTCAAATCAAGGTCAAGTATAGCCTCGGTCATGAGGAGGTGTGACATAAGATGCGCTTTGCCACTTCAGATTGTCTGGAGACCTTTTTGAGAACAGACGTGCATCAGACACTAATTCAGCATGAAATATCATACGAGTAGAAAATAGTATCCTTCTAGGTTTTTTTTTTAGATTCTTGTTATAGTGAAGATACTTCGGTTTTGCATACGTTTTGCAGACTTATGATACGATTTAAATTAAATTCTACAATAATAATAATAATAATAATAATATTCAGCTTTTATATAGCGCTTCATACATCTCGGACGTCTCTAATTAGCGCTTTACAGATATACTATTACCCCGGGCATTGGATTCAGTGCTTGCCCGTACACACTTTATGCACAATCTCCACTCCCTGGGGAGCATTCTAGCCGGGCGTGACTTGACGCTCAAAAACAGTGAGTCAAATAAGAATGTCCATGTGTCCGTACTCTTTAGCCTACAATACAAACCCGCGTACAGACCAGGGACCTGTTTCATAAAACTATTTTTCAATAACAAGTAACAATAACTGTTATAAGCTACTGCAATCATGGCATCTGATTGGCTGAGAGAAAATATGTCGTAGAAATGTAGCATTTGTTATTAAAAACAAGTTTTATGAAACAGGGCCAAGGGTCTACTGATGATGTGAATAAATTCTTAATATGTTTCCTATTACCAACTTAGGGATGGATTAACATGTCTTGAGTCGGTGCTATCAGAAATTACTTTTTCGGGGTGGTAAAGTTTATTGTAGGTAGGACTAACTGAGTCGGGATTTTCAACTTTATGTTTAAATGAATTTCAAATCACATACCAGCCAGCGTATTCTGCACACGTTGATGAGCAAATGCTCAGCGTCCATGAAAGCGCTTCGAATTGGCAGACGAGCACCTTGGAAATATATGTCAAGGTCAAAACCAGGGGCTTTCGGAAATAAGGAGAGGCGTGAGGGTTAAGGATTAGAGAAGGGCGCGAAAGATGTGATCGATGTTGATCGGGAAATGGGAGTGAAATGTCTTGGGACCTTTTTGAGAGCAGACGTGGATCAGACACTAATTCGGTTCAGAAGGATTTTGAAATACAATCAACTTTGGAAACTTCACAACATCAAACAAGTAGTTTATAGTACCCTTAACATAGTTTTGTAGAATATTTTAATAGTGAAGATATATAATTACAAGTTTATTTCGGCGTTGCATACCTTTTGCAGACTTATCATATGAGATTGTTTTGTTCTTTCAATTCTACAAAAGAGTGAGTCGAATAAAAATGTCCAAGTTTCCGTACTGTTTAACGTATAATACAAATCCGTGTACAGACCAGGGGGTGTTTCATAAAGTTGTTCGTAAAGTTACGCATGACTTTACGAACGACATGTATATGAAGTGCCATAAAGGATGCCCAATTTTTGTTGTTGATATTTTCAATAACCTCAATTGAATTATGGCAAAAAATATACTTTGCATTACAAATGTTTGTTTTCATAAGAATGTTAATCTACATCTGCACAGTTCAACTTTAGTTGATGTATTTAATAACGATTGAGCATCCCATTTGGCTTTTCATATACAAGTCATTCGAAAAGTCATGCGTAACTTTACAAACAGCTTTATGAAACACCCCCCAGGATCTACTGAAGATGTGGACACATTTTTGAAAAATTTCTTATTACCAAATCAGGGATCGATTAAAATGTCTTGAGTCGGTGCTATTAGAATTTACATTTTCTCGTAGTGAATTATATTGTATGCAGACCTAACTTACTGTAGTCAGGATTTCTACGATTTATGTTCAAATGATTTACAAACCAAGCGGCGTATTCTGCACACATTGGTGATCATAATTATTATGTTCAACGTTTATGAAAGCGCTTCGGATATAGGCAGGCGAATACCTCGGAAATACATGCCAAGGTCAAAACCAGGGGCTTTGGGGAATAAGGAGGGGGGGGGGTAAACGAGATAGAAGGGCATGAAAGATGTGAGTGATGTTGATCAGGAAATGGGAGTGAAATGTCTAGGGACCTTTTTGAGAGCAGACGTGAAACAGATACTAATTCGGTTCAGAAGGATCTTGTAAATTCAAGCAATCATGGAAACTTCACAGCATCAAACAAGTAGTAAACAATATCCTTAACATAGTTTGGTAGAAGCTTTTCATAGTGAAGATATCAAAAATTCCAAGTTTCTTTCGGTGTTGTATATCTTTTGCAGACTTATAATATGATTTGTTTTTCTTCAATGCTACAAAAGAGTGAGTTGATTAAGAATTTCCATGTGTCCATACTGTTTTATATACAAACAAATCCGCGTACAGACTATGATCTACTGAAGATGTGCACACAATTTTGATAATTTTTTTATCACCAAATCAAGGATGGTTTTCAAGGATTCGGTGCTATTAGAAGTTTCATTTTCTTGTAGTAAATTATATTGCATGTAGGCCTAACTTAGTCAGGATTTTCCACTTTAAGTGCAATTGAATTTGATTATGTAGTAGTAGTGGTGGTTATTTTACCTGACTGCTAAGAAAGCATAAATGCTGTTAGTAAGCAACCAGAGGACCGAAGACTTTAGGTCCCCTCCGAGGGACCTGGTAATGAGGATTAATGCCTTACCAAAGGGCACTAGCGCATCGACTTGGTTTCGAACCCGGGTCGCCAGATTACGAGACCACCGCTCTCGCGGCGTATTCTGCACACGTTGATGAGCAAATGTTCAACGTCTTATGAAAGCGCTTCGGATAGGCAGACGAACAGCTTGGAAATATATGCCAAGGTCAAAAGCAGGGGCTTTTGGGAATAAGGAGGGGAGGGGGGGGGGGGGGGGTCAACGAGATGGAAGGGCAGTAAAGATGTGATTGATGTTGATCTGGAAATGGGAGTGAAATGGAGCGTTTCTTATGGGACACATCGGAAATTACCTATCGTCATGGGGGTGATTAATGACACCTCTTGGTTTAAATATACACGATGGCAAAGGAGGGAGGCCAGGGACATACTGTACACACCGAGAGGTGGGGAGGTAGGGACAGAAGAGAGAGAGGGGGGATGGGAGAGGGGGAGGCCAGACACATACTGTACACACCGAGAGAGGTAGGGAGGTAGGGACATGAGCGAGAGAGAGAGGGGGATGGGAGAGGGGGAGGCCAGACACATACTGTACACACCGGGAGATGGAGGGAGGAAGGGACAGAAGAGAGAGAGAGATAGAGAGAGAGAGAGAGAGAGGGGGACGGAGAGAGAGAGAGAGGGGGGGAGAGAGAGTGGAGAGAGAGAGAGAGGGGGAAGAGAGAGAGAGAGAGAGAGGGGAGAGACAGAGAGAGAGAGAGAGAGACAGAGAACATAGTGTGTGTGTGAGAGAGAGAGAGAGAGAGAGAGAGAGAGAAGGTGGGCGACATTGGAGGGTAATGCATGGGGATTATTAAACAGTCAAACCTGTCTATTGCGGCCGCCCAAGGGAAACACAAAAAGTGGTCTTTGTAGACATCTTGTCATTGTAGACGGGTTCCTTCAGTGCATGTTTCAATGAGAAACCATTTATAAGGGAAACAAACAAATGTGGTCTTTGTAGACAGGCGGTCACTAATAAGCAGGTTTGACTGTACCTTTTTAACAGCACATGGTGAATAATTGAATTGAACCACCGAAATTAAGTTTAATAACTCGAAGATGTTTATCAAAAGTCAACACAAATTATCGTGTAGTGTGAGAGTTATTGGTATTTGATAATACGTTCATATCTTAGGTAGATAGAGAACTGACATGGGATATCATCGTCTGATGGGAGTTACAGAGGGGCTATGTCTTACATTATATTATGCTTTAATGCTCTTCTGGCTCTTAGTAGAATATATATCGAGAGAGAGAGAGAGAGAGAGGGGGGTAAAGGGAGGGGAGGGGATAAAGGGGAGGGGAAAGGGCGGGGGAGAGGGGGAGAGGAGAGGGGAGAAAGGGGAGGGGGAAAGGGCAGGGGAGAGGGGAGAGGGGAGAGGGTGGAGAAAGAGGGAAAGAAAAAGAGAGACGGAGATAAAGCACAACAATATCTAAATTCATGATGATAAATCATGGGCTAAATACGAAAGTAATCACCAGTTTGTACCTGATGCCCTAACTTTTATAGGAGGGATATTTTTGTTTAATTTGCCCCTTAGAAACCAATGCCCCTCGTCCACCCCTTCTCTGCAATACTTTCTCCTGTCCTCATCCTTCTTGTTTTCTCTCTCCTCTATATCTGTTAAATCCTTGGTTTTCTATGTCCGTTACTTTCCCTTTCTCTTCACGACCCTATTCTTTTACAAACTCTGATTTCTCCCTTCGCCATTCGTCGATGTATCGGGTTGCGATTAGATATTCGATTCTATGCCACTAACCCCCCGTAAGCCCATGTTTACTGAGGCGGTGTGATGCATTAAACATACGTGTATATCTCACCGACCTGATGCCCCCCGCAGTCTGTGTAAGAGGCATCGAACATAAGCATTGTGACGTTGAAAGGTTATTAGGCTGAAGGCCGGTGACAAGGGAAAAGGGGAAAGGGTGACGGGAGGGGTGAGAAGGGGTGGGGGTAAATATCAAGATGACCTTCTGCTAGAATATGTTGTGTGTTTGTGTGATGGGAGTTTTCAAACAAATCAATTCAGAATTACAAATGTTAATTTTGTGCTTATCATGCTTATACTATATAGTGCAAATGCAGGCTGAAGTAAAACGCAAATACTTTCCTACCTTTTGAACTGGCGGTAGATATGGGAGGGGGTTACTCACTCTCCCTCGTACACCCATTTCCTCATCTTTGTTTCCAACCAAACATTGGTGTATTACGGGTTTAGTCACTGAAGGGGTACGGGCGTCATGGGGGGGGGGGAGCAGGAATTGTTTGGGTATAGTGTGTCACGTCACCCCCCCTCACTCCTACCCACTCCCTCTCCGCTCTGTTTCTTTCTTTATCCCATTCCCACTATCCTTGCCATCCAATAATTGGGGGAAGGGGCACATTCTCCCCGTGTTCCCTTTAAGTACTCGACTGTAAACCTTAGGAAGCTACGCTATGACATGAGGAATGTTTCGATATTTTGAAAAGGGATAGAATATTGAGGGAAAGATAAGAGCGAGCAAGAGAGAGAGAGAGAGAAAGAGAGAAATGTAGAGCCTAGCATGGCTAGAGTGACTAGAAAATCAGGACTAAGTGGAAATTACGGAGGAAAAATAAAATATTTTTGTAGACGGATTGTGATAAAGCGTTAAAATGTCTTCGGGGATTGCTGATGATAATTCTAGGCCACATGAAATTAAAACACCAAGATTACTATTACTAACGAGATGGAATCCATAGGAAACATGATAACTACACCGGAAGAACTCGGTGGGTGGATGTTTTAAAGAAACATTCTTGAATTTAACTTCGGTACGCTCAAAAGATTTGAAAGAAAACACGAAAAAGTGTTGTTTTTTAGAGAGAGATGGCCGCCTCTAGCAGATTGGTAATTGTCCCCAATGCTTTGCCATTGTGATTACAGGTGTGTTCCGGTAGTATTAACTTTCTCGGTGATGCTCGGCATCAGGAAGCTCGATGAAAGAATCGCCCGAGACTGATCGTCTAGAGTTCGTTATCAGAAAATATATTCAAAAAAGGTAAAAAAATGCTAAATCTAGAGAATTCATTTCGATGTTTTAGCCATTAAACACTCGAGCAAAGTTGTGTTTTTAACATGATGGTGTGATACTGTCCTTTCAGTATTGTGATGTTTGGGCATGAATGCCTTGGAAATTAGACTCGAAGACAAATTGAAATAAGGTCTGGCGTTTCTCAAACGTTTATATTCTTGTTACATTTATTTCAAAAACATTACCTATTAAATATCAGGAGACCTTTGGTCGAGTAAAGCGCTTTGTAAGAAACAGTTATTATTGTCCAATTACTGTCTTTTCTTTGTTCTTCTCATTCTCTCTCGCTCATATTTTCATTTATTAGAGTTATCGATCGTCGAGACATGATATGAAATCATATTAATGTAATTTTCTGAACACCTTGGCAGTATCCACGTCCGGCACATGTTCAATTTCCTATGACGGTGGCCGTTCTGTTTTCCTAATTCAATCTATCCTATCCAGCCCCTCAAGCCAAGGTCAATGCGAGAATAACATTAATATGTAATGGAATCTTCGATTACATTCGGGTTTTTTTTCCTTTCATTTTCCCCTACCTCTTCATTTGTTCGTTCGCTCTGTTTTCTTTTCGGTTGCTTTCACAAGTCAGATGCGCTTTTTCATTTCATTCAACAGAATAATCTCCATTCCAACTCGATACCCGGTTCAATTTCCATTTTCTCTATTATGTCCACATCCAACGGCGTAGCTATTGGTGGGGTCAAAGGGGCATACATCCCCCCCCCTCCCATCTAGTTAATTAAAAGGAGAGACCGAGAGGAAAGAGAAAGGAGAGAGGATGGAACCGTGAAGAGCGGACGACAAGACCATTCATACGCCCTCTAATCATTAATGTTTGATTGCATTATCTGATTTTCATTTACCATGTATTTTCGTTGTCCCCCCCCCCCCCCCCCCCCCCCAAAAAAAAAAAAAAAAAAAAAAAAAATTTACCAGCGCCACCTTGGTTGGATGTACGCTACGCCATGGTCCTCATAGCCATTAATGTTTTGTATCTTTCTGTGGTTCTTATATAATTATACAAACCATCCATACCACTCTTTCTTTCTTTTGACTTTCCTTTTAATACTCTTCACATCCAATTTTTTATTTGTTTAAAATGCTGACTTGGAAGATTCTTTAGAATAGAATGATCGCAGAAGAAGAAGGAGAAGAAGAAGAAGAAAAAAGAAAATAGGAAGAAAAGGAGGAGTAAGAGGAAGAAGAAGAAAAAGAAGAAGAAGAAGAAGAAGAAGAGGAAGAAGAGGAAGAGAAGGAGGAGAAAGAGGAAGAGGAAGAGAAAGAAGAAGAGAAAGTCGCTTAAGAATTCGATTTCAAGTAGTTTTGGCGCCTCATAAATCTTATATTATTATCTATACATTGTTCTTATTATTACAGCACAGATAATAAGTCTTGGATCTTGACATATGGCGATCGTATACCGACTCAACCTATGTTTAATTCATCAAGTTCATTGAAATACATTATCGATCGGGTGTTCACCCTTGAACCTATAATGTTGGATGAAGCAACAGACTGAGATTGATCGAAGCAACCCAATCTCTCTCTTACCCGGGTCTGTTTTTCAAAGGCCCAAGGTCACCTCCTATATCACTTAGAAGCGAAATCTGAGCTGGGCTAGGATGAGGTTCTCTGTTTTTTTATCCATGTCATTTATCCTCGTCTGTTGCTCCCCGATCATGAGATAATTACGTCTTTTGGGTTTCAGCTTACCTGAGAACAGGCATGACAGGCCAGGGGTAATGTATCTCTGTTTTACACCCCTTCTACCAGCGTGTCGTTTCGATTTGAAGTGTGACGCCATCTTGCCTGGCTAACCTTTTTAACCCATCTTGTTCTGAGGGGTGACGAGACCTCTAATATTTATGGGAAATTTAGTCCGTCGCAATCGTCGCAATGGGAGCAGAAGTTGGGTTTAAAACCTAAATGTTTTAGCATTATAATTAAATTCGAGTGATCATGTGGTGTCCAGTAACACCTTATGACTTCTCTTTAGTTCTGGTGAGGGTAGCTTAAAGACGGTTGAAATAAATAGCAGTAAATGTATTTTGCGAGAATATTGAGTAGGCTATAGTAAGTTTCTTCGTTTTACCTGCTTCTTCCTCTTCTTCTTCTTATTCATCATCGTCATCATCATATGCTTATTCTTCTTTCTTTTCTTTTTCTTTTTCTTTTTCTATTTCTTTTTCTTTTTCTTTTTCTTTTTCTTTTTCTTTTTCTTTTTCTTTTTCTTTTTCTTTTTCTTTTTCTTTTTCTTTTTCTTTTTCTTTTTCTCTTCCTCTTCTTCTTCTTCTTTTCTTCTTCTTCTTCTTCTTCTTCTTTTTCTTTTTCTCTTTCCTCTTCTTCTTTATACCCTTCTTCTTCTCCTCTTTTTCTTCCTCCTCTTCACTATCACCACCATCGTCATCACATCACGATGCATATTTTAAACTACCTTTCATCTTTTCTCTTTTTACAGTGATTCATAGTCTGGAATGAAGAGAGCGTTCAAGTTGGACAACAAGTAGAGCAACACTCTGACGTAAGTGAATGGATTTTTTTTCAATATAATGTTTGCACTGTAATCAATATAAATGTGAAATACCAGGAATCATAGTCTCAAGAAGAAAACAAATATTGTTAGATTTCTGATTTAGGATTTCAGGAGGCGTGATAGCTCAGTCGGTAGAGCCCAGTTTGGTAAGGCATTAATCCTCCTTACCAGGTCTCTCGGAGAGGACCTTAAGCCGTCGGTCCTCTGGTTGCTTACTAACAAACATTTATGCTTTCTTAACAGTCAGGTAAAATAACCACTACTACTACTATTTATGGAGCCAAAATGGCGGTCATCAGCAAACAGAATTGCTTTCTTAAGAATGAATGAATACGTTGACTCAGTTATAAAGTAATACATTCATCCATAATATATTGGTCGCATTTATTTTGTTATTTTATTCGCTCTACATAAATAACAAAATAAATTATTATCTTTCTTGTTTATTAGCTCGATAAAAAATAGCGTTAAAAAGTCAATCAATCCCCTTTGAAAACTGCGTTTGCAATCACTTGATATATCTCCATAGCTTTTACAGATGAACTGTATATTGTTTAGCCCGTATGCTAGAGGTATGAAGAAACTGACCGGAAAATAAAGTACACACTTAACGTATCTTTCAAGTCGGTAGAATGTCTTGCGTTTGGGGTTTTCTGTTGCGTGTTGTCAGTCATTGCAAGATAGGGAGGTCATTACTGTCGTTCAAACTCCGTCTTAACGAGGCAATATTGACATAATTTGTAATTTACTTGAATAAACATCATTAGAAGCCCTGGAATCTGTCCAGCTTGTGATTGACAGAGAGAAAACGAGAGAGAAAAGGGCAGGGGAATTGATAGACACTGTGGAGACCAAGAGAATATATGTAGATTTGAAATAAGAAGAGAGAAAGGCACAGTGGTTCGAGAATCTACAAAGAGAGGGGGAGAGGGAGGGAGAGAAAGAGAGAGAGAGAGAGAGAGAGAGAGAGATAGAGAAGAGGGAAAGAGAGTAGGGAAGGGGAAGGGAGAGGGAGAGAAATAGGGAGAGATAGGGGCGGGAGGGAGGGGACGGGAAATGGCGATATATAGGAAGAGAGAAAGACGGAGAGAGAGAGGGGAGGGAGGGAGGGAAGGAGGGGAGGGGGAAATAGATAGATAGGGAAAGAGAGAGGGGAGGGTGGGAGAGAAGGAGGGGAGGGAGAGAGAAAAGTAGATAGGGAGAGAGAGGGGGAAAGAGAGACCAAACATTGATTAAATCGTGCACAGTAATTAAGACAAGAACAAAAGATTCGAGTAGGAAAACAACAAGAAGAGATAAACAAGTAATACAAATTGACAATGATAGTGGGAAGAACGAAATGCTGGGACGGACATACACCGGAGATCCATCTATGGAAGTTACCCCCTCTCCCTTATAGTATAGCCTACAATAATGCTTTACCTATGAAATCTGTCAATAGAGAGAACGAAATTACAAAGCATATGAAATATCAACTTCAATTACTAGTTGGGGCTACCAGCATTTCTGTGATCAGTGAATAATTTTATTCGGCTTTTTAATTTCCTCAAATGAACTTTTCGTCTCGATATTTGTATTAGCATTGCTAATCAAAGACTCTACCTATCCTATCCCATCCAAAATAAACTTCATTCGCTTCTGCCAGGCGTATTCTACGATGTACATATAATAGCTGAAATGATCTAATACATTTATTCGATGGTTTCATGCTAGAAGTTACCGTAGTTTATGCATATAACCTTTTTTCTCCTCTTTACCATGTTTTTTTAAACTTCCTAATACAGAAAATCTTCAAGCCTGTTGTATTTAATCGTAATGTCCTTTTCGTATTGATTGTGTGTCTTTCTGTACATACATATTTGCTTACATATTGGTAAAGTGAATGTATCATCAGTTTAAAAATAATGTTGACCCCAAAATACAAATGCTATATCATCTACGACTTGACATGACTGACGTTTGACAGGCTATGAATCTAAAAAAAATTGTTTTAGTTTTGATTTCCTTCTGTTTTGCCCTTCCTTTTCTTCTTCACCAGATTTAACGTTATCTAATCTCCAAAATATCATGCTTGCATTCCTTACGCATTTCCTTCTCCTCCTCTTCTTACTTGTTTCCTTTCCTTCTCTTCCATTTCTCTTTCATTTCTCTTACTTTAAGATTGATAGCATACGCTCCCTGCATTATACATATTCGTTTTCTTTCCGTTTTCCTATTCATGAATGTTGGGGCTCCCTTTGCCCCTCTATCCATATATTGTTGAGACAGGGCTGAACCTTAGATGACCAATGTAAAAACAAAACAGAAATGGGAAGAGAATGGTATCCCGTCTCGCTCCCCATTCCCTCTGAGCTTCGGCGCCACATCCTCCCTCCCTCCCTCCCTCGAATGCACCTTTTTCGATTAGGCTTCAGCCTCAGTATCTCTCGTCGTTTTAGTGTCAATGGTAAGAGTCAACACGACATCAAACTGCCAATGCTACGACTATAAACGGCCCCTGTGAAAACAATCATAGTGTATGCTGAGAGTACACACCGTCTCAAGAAAACTAGATGGAGGAACTTCAAGGAAGAGAGGAACCATGGGGAATATTGAGAGTTAAAGAGCGGGAGGAAGATAGAGACAGAGACAGAGACAGAGAATGAGAGATAGAGATAGATAGAGAGACATACACATGGAGAGAGAGAGAGAGAGGGAAAGAGAGAGAGCGAAAAATAGAGAATGGGAGACAGAGAACGAGAACTAGACAAAATGAGAGATAGAGAATGAGAGATAGAGATAGATAAAGTCACATACAAAACGGAGAGAGAGAGAGAAAGACAGAGAGAGACACAGAGAGACAGAGAGAGATGGGGAGAGCTGGACACAAAATCGGAGACAAACAGAGAGAAAGAGATATATGGATATGGAAAGGTGAGTTATCAAATGACATTACTTATCAGCTGGGAGTAACAAGTTCACATCCTAGGTAGATTATGTGACTAGTTCTACGAACCAGGGCCCTGTTTCATCAAACTTGTCACCAATAACAAGTAACAATAGCTGTTATAAGCTACCGAAATCGTCGCATTTGATTGGCTGAGAGAATATTTGTCATAGAAATGTAGCACTTGTTAATGATAACAAGTTATATGAAACAGGGCCCGGGTTGAACCATCTGAGAGAGAGATGAAAACGGTCAAGAGTAATATTATAGTTTTCAGCCGTTAAATACCATCTGTTAAAGAGAAAAAGAAACCAACAATAGAAAGGGGACAGTGAATCGTTTAAGAGTGAAAGCATAATAGACAATGGTTTGAAATACCACCCTTATGCGTCGTAAATGATTATAGTTGTATTATTTCAGTATTTTCAATAAATCATCTCTAGACTTACACTCATGCAACAGTTGTCAATCCATAATGTATTATTTTAATGGGTGAAGTGAAACGACTTACTAATAGTACTTGGTGCAATAAAGGCAAGGATTCGAACCATGAACCTACTGCAGGAACTTCAAGTGAATGCACTACTACACCACCCCCCCCCCCCGGAAGACGATAGCTTTGGCCTATAATATATCTACACTTATCCGGTATGTGTCCACTTGAGATTTTAATTGTGTTTTTATGAGATACCGTGTAGTAGATGGCTAGGTTTGTTTGATGCAAGTGGATCGCTGGTGGTACAGTGATTGGTTATGATTGTGTCTATATTGAGTTTTATCAATCCCTATCGCTTGCTTCTAAGCCCACCAACTTCTAGCCTCACTCCCATACTCTTACTGTGCTCATTTAAGTTTCCATGATCAACACTACATCTAATGTTTTATTGAAAGTTCAAAGTTCAGTACAT
The DNA here is from genome assembly GCA_035222895.1 of Strongylocentrotus droebachiensis. Taxonomy (NCBI): domain Eukaryota; kingdom Metazoa; phylum Echinodermata; class Echinoidea; order Camarodonta; family Strongylocentrotidae; genus Strongylocentrotus; species Strongylocentrotus droebachiensis. The sequence goes on along the minus strand of JAVYIG010014824.1, from coordinate 21,485 downwards.
GCATTTGTATGGGTTTTTGTTTCATTATCATGCAAATATATATACAAATACATAATTATGTTTCATATCAATATTTTCTATATGTTAATACATTATAGATGCCCATTGTATAATATTGATTATTGAAAGCTGGGATAACTTTGGGAGGAGTGTCCATTTAAACCACGTATACATCGTTCATTAAATATTGTGTACAAGTGCTATAACTACGATCATAGTTTTTCAGTATAAAACCAGCTAAAACAGAGACATTAAGGAAAGATGCAGAAGCTTTTCCGGACATTTTCTTTTCTTCAATAGCTTTGTTTTATTGATTCCAAACAATACAAATCAATCTTAGAAATAAAATACTGTTGTTTTTCCTTGACATGCTAGGTTGCTCCAAATACACACACCCACAAACTCACACACATACACACACATGAAAATACGATATTGCTTTAAGTGTGAAATCTGGAAGTCTTAAATTAGGCTACGTCCCTGGGCTACTTGCGACCAGCGGTTCACTTCCCGATAATGCACTGTGATTACGTCATAGCACGTCACAATAAGATTCTAAAGGATGAGAGGATAAAGCCTATATACCACTACATCAACCTCACTTAGTATCTCCATACGTCTCAGCTGATTCATTACATTCATTTCATCTGCTAGCTTCAGCCGTTCCCCCGGGGGCCACAGCCTGCCTGGTCTATTTTCAGAGGATTGTTTTATGATTTTACCATCAAGGCATCCCTAGGTGACCTAAAAATAATTCTAGGAATTGAAGACTGTTGAAGGTTTCTTGTATGAGGTTTTGGCTCACTTCCTTCAAGTGGTATTCTCTGTTCTTAAGATGTTGTATATTTTTAGTCCGATGTTGCTATTCTAACGGGTACAGTGTTTATACATAATTTTCTCACGTTTGATGTTTAGTACAGTTTTTTTGCTTGTTTCTTGTTATCGGTTTTTCACATTTACAGGAGAAATTAAAGAAGGAGATTGAAATTAGAGATTGAAATTGATATTCTCCTGGAAATGTAATATTATATTCTCATTTACGTTTGTTAGACAGCGAGGTGGTGGGGAGGGATAGAGGGCGTGGTCATGAGTGTTATCGAAAGTTAAAATGAGAGAATGAGAAACAGAGAGTTAATGATACGGAGAAATAGCGAGTGAGGGGAGAAGAAGGGGAAAGAGTGATGGTAGCGGGCAGATAGAGAGAGAGAGAGAGAGAAAGAGAAAGAGAGAGAGAGAGAATGGGAATATAAACCAAGATATCAAGGCTATAGGATTTCATGTCATGATCAGATTTAACATGGTTAACAGTGTGATCGTAATCTGATCAGCCGAATCAATCGGATCTCATTGGAAAAGAAAGGAGAAGGTTAATACCCTCATCGGAGGTGGTCGCGAAAGGACTGTTACGAGGGTGTGGTGTGCGCGCGAGTGTGTGTGCGCGCGTGAGGGTGTGGGTGGGTGTGCATGAAAGAGAGAGACTCAGAGAGAGAGAGAGAGAGAGAGAAAGAGAACGAGAAAATAAAACCGAGACATAAAGCCTATAGGATTTCATGTCCTGATCAAGTATAACCTGGCTATCAGTGTGATTGTAATCTGATCAACCGAATCAATCGGCTCTAATTAGAAAGATTTGGGAAGGTTAATACACTCATTGAATGTAGGCGTAAAAGATCTGTTACGAAGGTTTGGTGTGCGTGCGAGTGCGTGTGTGTGAATGTGTGTGCGTGCGCATGTGTGGGTGTGTGTGTATAAAGAGAGAGAGAGAGAGAGAGAGAGATTAAGGATATAAAACCGAGATATCAAGCCTATAGGATTTCATGACATGATCAGGTTTTACACTGTGATTGTAATCTTATCAGCCGAATCAATCGGCTCTCATTAGAAAGAAAGGGGAAGGTTGATACACTCATTGGAGGTACATGTAGTCGTGAATGGAATACTGATTCTAGGTGGTGTGCACGCGAGTGCGTGTGCGTTGTGGGTGTGCGTTGTGAAGGAAAGAAAAAAAGAGAGAGAGAGATAGAGAGGTATCAAGCCTATAGGATTTCATGACATGATCAGGTTTAACATGGTTAACAGTGAGATTGAAATCTGATCAGCCGAATCAATCGGCTCTCATTAGACAGAAATGGGAAGGTTAATACACCCTCTTCTGATGTTAGGCGTGAATGGAATACTGATACTACATGCAGGTGTTTTTGCTTGTAAGGAGACAGACTACAGAGTTTGGGAAGACAGTTAGGTAGATAATGAGAGGGAGAGAGAGGTAGAAAGAGAGAGAAGGAGAGAGGGAGAGAGTGTGTGGGGTGGGCTAGAAAGAGAGAGAGAGAGAGAGAGAGAAGAGGAAGGGGAGTGGAGAGAGAGTAGGGGGGAGATGGTAAGTTCACACAATAGAGGTACTTCCCGAAAAAGGTCGATGCAACCATGTCAACGGTTGAAGACAGTAAGTTATGTCGGCCTTTATTTTCAACTTTTTTACTGTGAAAGTAAAGGGAAAAGAGAAATGAAATAAGGAAAGAAAGAGAGAGACGAGGGGGGAGGGGGACATAAAATAAATAGAAAGAGAGAGAGAGAGAGAGAGACGGGTTATTTATTTATTGAGTTAAGATGAAGACAGTATCGAGTTAGGATCTTATATTTAATAGAGATTTGGGTAACACTTTAAGAATAACCGAGTCAATCGTCTCTCATTAGAAACATGAGGAGGCTGCATAATTGGATCAATTCATGGCAGAAAACAGATGGCTTATACTCTTACTAAGTCTAGACAAGAATCAGCTACTTTTATTGTTATACTGGGATGTATGACAGATGGAGAGAGAGACAGAGAGAGAGAGGGAGAGAGAGAGAGAGAGATCAGATATAGATGTATAGGTTAAGATCATAGGTAATACTGATACTGCAGTAAAATCAGTGAAACAAACTATCAGTGAGAAGAAGACAAAAAGTATACTTGTTAATGCATAAAATAGGACAGAAATCCTCATTGAATTTACTAAGACATCGTATACCATCAAAACTGGTGAAACTGTGCTGGAAGAGATGATAGAAGAGAGAGAGAGAGATGGAGAGCTTATGCATCTCTAGCAGCGATTTAGGATGTTTAACGCCGTGATTGAAATTTGATCGGAAAAGGATATCCCTATCACAATCGTCACATATAAAGAGATAGTAAAAGGAAAAAGGTTGATGCCCCTATCGCACTCGGAAACGAACATTCATGAAGTGTTAGCAGGACTAAGAAAGGGGGAGACGGGGAGAAAGTGATAAAAGGAAAAGCGAAATAAGAGTGAGAACTGAGATGGCGAGAGATAAGGGAAACGAGAGAGGGGAGGGAAAGAAAATATGAAATTTATAGAGGGAGAGGGTGCGAGAAGAAGATGAAAATTATAGTAAAGGTGTAAAGGAAAGGTGAGATAGAGTAAATAGGATGGAAGTGAATGAGAAAGTGTGAGAGGGGGAGTGAAAACAAAATGAAAAGCACAAAGACAACGGATATGTATTACTTTTATAGCTAGACGATACAAATATAAGGAGTGACAAAAAAGGAATAGCAGCCGTGAGATCCAAAGTTTAGGAGAAAATAGAAACCTTTGAAAGAGGAAGTATGGCGTTATGTGGGAGCAAAAGTTTCTTTTCATGATGATATTGTTTTAAAAAAGTTAATAAAGTTGGTTTGAATATAATGATGATCTTAATAACAATCTAGGAAGGGAGCAACATACTTTTGCATTGTTTCCTTTTAAAGATGCCCTATTTCGATGAACTTTGGGAATCTAATTCGTCACTACAAATCCATGGTGACAGCCACCTGCAACATCAATACATACACACAGGGATTATAATGGTGAATATTGGGTTGAAACTGCACTGGCGCTGTGTCAGATCAAACTGATTAAATAACACATCAAGCCGTTCAATATGGCGCCTTTGTCGAAGCTTATCTTCCCAGGCATGATGTTATCTTAACCTGTTCATCACTGCGAATGTCGTAAAATTACTTTAGTAAATCCGAATTAGTTAAGCAGTGCATCGTGATGTGACAAACCAAACGTGAGCAGACAGCAGGCTCTAAATTCGTCATTGGCGCCTTGTATCTCCATCGAGCCGTTCGCATATGTCTCAGTTTGGTTCACCGCCTTAAATACAATATTCCCCGGCGCAAGCTGAAACTGTGTTGCTTGGTGCAGTGCTGTTCTACGAGTAGCACCATACCAGCGGTAACTTTCGAGATAAGATTGCAGTCGAGCAACTGCGGCCGCTTTTAATTTCGTCATTAATGTTCTTGCAAACGAAATTTAAACAAGACAACCGCCACCGCAATTTATTGCCAGAGTCTGGTTCCCACGTGGGTGAGTGGCTCTAACTGATATCAAACACCAATAAACATAGTAACATGCAAACCTGTACAGCTATTCCCTGACAAACGTCATCGGTTGAGCTATGCAGACAAAAACGGCGCTAGGTCATTTTAATGGGGAATGTATGGTTTTAGACCCCTGTAAGATCCCCAGATACCTGCCAGAATTCCAGATTTGTCATCAAGGTTCGTTATCATTATTTTTACAATTTGTTAACAGGCATTCCAATAAATTTGCAACAAACATTTTAAAACTTCATTAAGCTTAATAAAATAATCACAAATCACAAAAAACAACTCCAAACATGTTTCAGGAGCCTTGCGCATAACTTTCCGATTGTGAAAACATGACAATGGTATGTTTTGTAATCCGAAAATGGTATAAATAGGAAATACGAGAGGATATCAACGTTGCTCTTCTGTTGATTTTTGAAAGTCTTTGCGATCGGCATGATCGTGTTAAAAAACTAAAATTGTAAAGGCAAAAATCGTAAACGTCAGACCAACCCCTTTTCCTTCCCAGTGACACCCACGTCCCCAAACAACTTTGGAAGAAAGTGTGAACGTCTACTACGTGTGGCAGAGCTCTCTTAGTTTGAAAGACACCCTAACTATGATTAAGCACTTGCCATGCATCAGACCTATCAATAAAGTTCTATTTAACTCTCGAAGGACTTCATCATTCTATGTGGACTTCATGGGGTTACCGTGGATCCTGGGTGGCCTGTATAAACACAGACTGAATAATCAAAGCCCTCTTTGAGATGTGTTAGATGATGGGAATTCCATCCATCTCCAAATGAACAGCTCAGCATCCCATTCTGTCTCTTCTTTATACTTTTGTCAGAGTAAAAGGCTCTTGATAAAAAGCATTTTGCTGTTTCAGCCATTGTTGGAGGACTTTTGTAGTTAGTGCAATGGTTTGTCCAGGAGTGTCATTTTTTTTACAGACATGGCACATTATAAATGTTCACTTTATTATTATTAAAACGAAATGATGAAATAACCTTATTTTGTTAATGTGGTGGGGTATTATTGTTGTGAAAGTAAACAGTGTAGCTTCTCACAGTTTCTCTTATACTTCCATTGATATAAATAAAATCTTGCTATATTATAGCAATTTACTGGTACAGCCATTTTTCGAGGACCTTCATGATAATTTTTGCAATGTTTTGTTTAAAAAAATCTAATAAATGTAGTAAATTGAACAATGTGATTTTGCTAACTTTTGTATGTTATTCTTCAAAAGTGCGCCTTAAGGATTTGGTTACAAGTGGGTTTGGCGCCTTAAAAGTATCATATACCATTATTGTTATTGTTATTCTTATTCTTAGAAAAAATCTTAATAATTATGAGCAATATGCTGGTACAGCCGTTTTCTAAGGACTTTATGGATCAATTAATATTATTCAAGTATTTGTCTAAGTGATACAGTATTATTGTACTGATATGAACAGCGCGACATTAAAGTTTAGTCTGTAGGCCTGATTGGAGAGGGGAAATCCTGATATACAAATTTGATGGTACATTAATTTTTGAAGGGCTTTTTTTATATTATTGCAATGTTTTATCAAAAATAAACTAAAAGACATCTCGAAAGTACTAAAATAACATTTCTCAAATACCTGTTCATGCAATGATGAATGTCGATAATGTCTGTAACCATGACAATGTTGAAAATCTATGAGAGGTGATATCAACTGTCGAGATCGAACCGACATTGTTCTGCTAAAACTAAGGATAATTTGCGGTCTGTGCCGGTTGATTGAAGATTGTTGTATTTGGAAACAAATTGTGGCGTAATAATAAGTTATTTGACAAGTTTAACAGGGGTTCGAGGCACTATCGTGGTTAATGGCGATGATTGCGGTGATCATGGTGATGGCGGTGATGACGTCTTTGTAAATTATGCAATCTTCGGTGATATAACAAAAACGAAAGCGAAATCCTTGCAGAAAATGAATACTAAAGCACACGCGATCACCACCTTTCTCTGTCAAAATAGTTGTTACTTTCCTTCTTTCTTTAAAATCCTTTTCTCTGTCGCCTGTGCCTAGCCCCTCTACCTCTCTCTCGCTCTCTCTTTCTCTCTCTCTCTCTCTCGCTATGTCTCTGTCTCTCTTCTCGTCCTTTCTTCTTGTTATTTCTTTCTCTCTATATAAGTAGCCGATATTGCAGAAGATTTTTTGTTCTGCCTCAGTGAAGAATTCATGCTGCAATGTTACATTTTCTATAAGATTATTTTGTTTGAAGAAGAGTAATAGAATAATAAGGGGTATATCATTTAGCCACAAATTACAAGCGATGTTGTACTTTGTTTTAAGAGAAGACACATCATCCCTAGAATACATCTAAGTATGTGGAAAATGCGATTAAAGATGGCCTATTGAAAGTACATGAGTCATTACAATGCACTTTTACACAGAAATTAGTTCGGCTCCGCGTCGAAATGGTCAACAAAACATAAAATATTAAATGTGACAAAAACGAAGAAAACGTTTTTACCTTCGCACGAAGTCAAACGCCTCGAAGTGGCGCTTTATCGATCTTCAATCTCTCCGCATTTTTTCCTTTCCCTTGCCTTGAACCTTTTAAATGCAAATCTTTCTATATATTTCTTTCCTCGCTTTGTACAGTTCAAAGGTAAGGAATTATTGCTTCATTGCATGCCAATCCATGCCTATCTTGTATTTATTGATTGGTAGAAAGACCCTGTATTCGGTTTAACGCATGCCGTGCATTTGAAAACAAAAAACTTGAAAATAAGTGAAATTCAAAGGGGAATGTATTAGGTACCAAATCTCCTCCCTTTTAAAATGGATTCTACTGAATTGATGAAAGCATCTGGAAGATGGACAGGGGTTTAGAATGATTTCGGGGAAGAAAAAGCCATACTTCAAATGCAATTATACTAACCTGACCTACAACCATGACATGGATGGCGAAAAGGAAATTTCAAAGCGACCATTCCACAAAACAAGTTTTCAGTAACCCAACATAATCAAGATACAATTGATATTGTATTCCGTGAAAAACATGTAAATCTCTTTTAAAAGAATAAACATCACATTCTTCTCTTTTTGTGTTCATGCCAAGCCACTAATTCTTGTAGAGCCATGCAAAGAATCGCAACTATATTATTAACTATGACTGTATACTTTTCGCTGTATGAAACAAATATAAACGATATAGATTTGTAATGGCAATTCAAATGAATTTAATTGTATGATGGAACACTTATAATTGAAGAATTTCAGAGCATTTTGAAGCTTTGCATGACAAGGCCTAGGGCAAAACAAAAGAAAGCTTAAAGTACTCACTCCCAGACTGTCAAACAAGGTATAGTAAATGCTAAGTCATTTACTAAAAATCACACATTATTCATGGGTACAGTGCGTGAAAGGATTTTGACAAACCTGTCTTTATACCGACACGGTTGTAAGAATAAAAAGAACGTTAAGATGGAATCATATCTCGCTAGAATGAAGAACGGATGTGCCTGAGGCATAAACATTTCCTCAATGAATACATCATGCATATTTGTCATGTTAGTAATGGAATAAGTACACTGCGTTGTAACACACTATGGTATCGTCAAACTTGGCAGCAATGTAATGATGGAAAATAAAATAATAAAATGGAAACTAGGAGATAGAGGAAAATCTAAGAGGAAAAGGAGTAGATTGTAAATGACTTGATGAGATTTAACACAAAGGAGACAGATGAAATGGGGTTTAATAAATAGAATCCCCTCCACACGAAGGAGGGGGAAAAGAGGCAAAATAGGAAGGAATGATTAAAAAAAAGAATATGGGATCGAGAATAATCCATATTAAAGAGAATAAAAATGAATGAGGGGGAGAGGGGTGGGTGTTGTGGGTGTGAGGTGAGTCAGATAGAGAAGAGGATATCAGAGTAATGCTCATTTGACTCGACTGAATTCACACTTTAGCCGCCCAATTTCTGATGCGACGGTTTGTTCCCCCCCCCCCCCCCCCCCACCCTCTCTCTCTCTATCTCTCTATCTTCCCTATTCTCCTTGCAAACATAATACCGCGAAAACATCCACTCACATATGTTCACCTTTTGAGCATTAAAAACCCTCCGGCTGCAATCACAAACCTCAAAAAACAAGGGTCATGACTTCAACCGAAATGTCTGTTTCATAGCTGCCCATGAACAAACTGACTTATTTATTGCTCTATAAAACAAGAAAAAGCGTTCGACATATCGCTTTTCATGTGTTCAGTCAAAAGTACCTGGATACCAAGTGTTAAGATTTTCGTCTTTTACAGAGACTGTTTTGAGATCTTTAAACAAAATGTATAGGCATATTCTATCATTAAATATGTTTTATTAAATATTTGCTGTCCACTATACATTTCTTTACAATTCTTACCCGTAAACCACGTCCCAATATCATCTTATCATTTTACAATCATTTATTGATCGATCATTTAAACCCGTATGTAGGCCCCGATATCTTGCTTGCAATAAACTAACCTTTCCACGGTCACTTTATCCCTTATTTATGTTATCTGAATTGACTTATATATGCTTTTGAAATGACAAATATATACAGGAGAAAAAAAGATAGACATGCATTGGTAAATCACCCCCTGTCCCCGTTGGCCCCCTCCCCGTATCTTTTATTTTTTTCGGCTGTTACAGAAAGTACGGACTTGTGGCGCGAAAACGAAACAATGAAATCAGACATCTATAACCGCCTACAAACAAAATCTGAGTACAGCCCATTTACTGACATTAAAACGAAAACCACGAGTTTATGCCTATCTGGTTCTTTTAACATTAGCTGTGACACAATCAGGATTCAAATTTCAACCAAATAACCGCTCTGCAGTAGGGAAAGTACAAGAATCTTAAAAATCTCAATAGATTTTCAAAATCAGTTTGTATCTGTCGAATCGAATTTACAGTGTGTCACTACTCAAGCGAGAACAACACTGAACAAAAAATGTCGTTTGGTCATTATCAAGTGTATCCTTGTGGAAAGCCGAAGGATGTCAGCAATTTGTGGGAAAAGCACTTATCTCACAATGTGCCCATTCCCACTCCTCACCAAGCTATACCGATCGGCATCTATAACTATTTAATAGCTTAACATTTATATCAAAAGAAACAAATTGTGTCACTAAACCTGAACATAATCGTTAAATCTTTCGAACGTGTATGTGACATTAGATCAAAGTCTTTTATTTCAAAGTGCTATTGTACTTTTTTCGTCTGACTTGATGATAACAATGGTGTGTAGACAGGAATTCAAAACAAGTAAAAACCGTGTGACAAGCTTTAGCTGCCAGAACATAATGGACAACATGTGCCTTAGATTCAATGTAGGGTCTGCTACCCGAAAATAAATACTTTAAAAATATTTATATCTTCATCGTTTGAGAGTTGACTTCGCCAGCATTCTTTCGTGGTATAGGTTTAATACTGATTTTTTAATAAACGGTACTTTATAGCGCATGTCATTTTCAGATCCTCGGTTTGATGAATAAAGAAGATAAAGAGAATTAAACGATAATAGGAAAGATAATTCGAAATCAATAGGCCTACCACTTTAATGTAAACCTTAAATGCTGTTTGGAAAATGATGAAAACGCAAAAGGCATAAACAGTACAAGTTGAGTTTATAAGACATGACACCAACCAGACAGTTTCCGCCTGACTTTAAATCATTGTACATTTATAAAAGCAAAGAGAATCAATGTGTGATTGATGTCGTTAGATTTGCGGTTCTTTTTTGTAGTCATCTGGAAAAGGGAGAGTAATTTGGAATGAATTATCTTCCGCCATTTTACCACAAAATGCACTTACACGTCAGAAAGTATTAAAACACATGAAAAGTTCTTTCACTTTCAAAAGTTCGATGTATTTTGTAAGTTGAACGTTCTATCGTGATCGCTTACTACAATTTCAATTGTAAACATTAGTACGAAGTATTTTGTTTCAATTTCGAAGACAGCAATCGTCTCCCTTCCCCCACATTGATGAATATTGAAAGATTTTTTCCTGCAATATAATGACAAACTGTCTTAAATTTCGAGGGCCTTTTCTCAAATTTCCAGCAAAATCGCTTGGGCTACTCAGTTCTAATCAACGATACATCCATCGATGCATTTACCTATTGTGTATTTTGCATTTCGTAAAAGAATTTGTTCGTATGTATTATTCATTACAATTTTGTTATGGATATGGAAGTTGATTGTCTTTGAATATCATGTGTTCGAGTTCTAGATATTTATGGAACGACTAAGCTTACACTGAATTTGAGGTATTCAATATTGTTTGGTTTATGCTAGTTTTCATTGATTTATAATGTTTTGTATTGTAAGGCAAGGGAATGAATGACTTAATTAATTGCCTCAACCTATGTCAATTTTGTTGGATTTTATAAGAATTGCCCTACGTATTACAAAACTTGTTAGTGCCTTTAAGCACATCCTCCAAGCACGCGTTAAGAATGTCCGTTATAAACACATCCGAGCCTGTTCTTTCCTCATGTTGCTATCAAATTCGAATAAAAGTGTCACCTTATTCCCCACACAGCGTCACCGTTTCACGGTGATATGAATATGAAATCATGTTAAATCTCTCCTCTAACACATTCAGCATTATCATGGTGTCTCGCTGTTGATGTCTCTCTGGGGCGCATTCATACTTGGATAGGAGCAAGATGCGTTGTTCACACGTCGATCAAACCTCATGATCACTACTTGAGATGAAAATGGATAATATTATGTTGTTGTTGTTGTTGTTTTGGTTGTTGTTGTACTTCTTTAATACGTACCCAGTAGTAGATATCAAACTAATTATATAACATGGACCTTGTTTATTCGCGTCTTCAGAAAGTTAAGCCAATTTTCTTGCAATACTAGTGAAAATAGTTATGTCGATGATGAGAATTCATTGTGGACACATTTGTAAAAGATTGAACAAATTACTATATAAAATAAAAATCGACTTCAGCTCAAGTTTAAACATCATGACCATAGCATTCTACAGTTTGAAAACTACGAATAGTTTCAGTGTATTTTTGATGTATTTTGTATTCAGAGTGGACTAGTGTCGATGAATTCTCAATAGGGAGTAAAATAGGCTAAGTGGCTCGTAGCAGCAGAAATGTTTTTGTATCAAAACATAATTGGAAACCATACATTTTTGAAAAAGATGCATTTTTAATAAGAACAAATTTACCTGAAATTTTTAGCGATTTAGAGCTAACTAAATATAAGTTTGTCGGTGGTAATAACGATATTGGTTATAAAGAGGACGTCATTGACGACATAGAATAGAAGTGATAATTGATTCCATACTTTATTCATAATACGGAAAAAATACTTGAAATATTATCGAATATGATAATATTGATGTTTGCTTATAGTATAGCGATATTATCCTGGATTTAGCTAGGCAACCGATTTCGGTGCTCACGCCTTTCAAGGAATTCCTTCCTACCGATTCCCATTTATTACACTTGTGGAGAGTGGCAAGTGAACATTAATGTCATACCAAAGGACTACATCATTGAAAATATGCATCCTCTTTGTCGTATGACGTCATGACGCTCTTAATTCAAGGTTGGATCTCGCTGTCGTTGTTGTTAAGATGTTAAATGAGATACGAGCAAACAGTACTTGATGCTACCACTATGCGTTCATCACGTTGAGGTTTTTATAGAAACAGCTAGGGCAGACAATCCCTGGGGAACGCGTAAAAGAGGTTTTGGCGGGAATCTCGGCGCAACAAAATGATAATGATTATTTTGGTTTGAGGACGCTCGTTGCACTCGTAATTCTCTTGGGAGAGGATGTTAAGAACCAAGTGGGGCTCTTGAGTACAAGCTGATCATGTTTCTCGTTATTTTGACCGAACGATGATTCACTCTGTCTCCAGGGAGCCATGTTCAATCTAACCGGGTCAGTCGAAAGCTGGAGAGGATTTAAATATTTGGCGGTGAAGCAAATCCTTCCTTCGTATACAGTTTATCCTCCATAACACTCTATCTCGCGCTGGATTTAAATGCATTCATCCAGTCGCTAAGGACATGGAGATTGTTCTATCCTGCATAATTTTATCTAACGCAGGATTTAGATACATTTCTCCAGTGGCTAAGGATGTGGAGATTGTGCTGTTGTGATCTTCTATTTTAAAGTCTCCTCAATTAAAGTTCTCAAGTAGAAAGACGAAATTTCTTTATTTTTAGACATGAATTTTATACACAATATTTTATTACATTTCAATATTAGTAACAAATCCCTTTAAGGGCTATATTTTGATAATTTATCAAATCAGCTCTCAATAAACATAAGAAAAATGGGACCATGGGGATCAAAGGGTAGCGCAAATGCATTGTTGGCTGTATAGAGGGCGCAAGTAGCTACAAGTAGTGCAGTTGGGCTTTAATACAAGACCTGGAACCACCAACTAACGGCGTCATCATATATGATTCTCATCTCAATGCACTTTCCATGGCCTGGAGCCACCCTTGCACCCTTGGGACAAACAATATCACCTACATGATCATCGACACGCCACATGATAGGAAGTAATAACCCGCCTGCAACCCGATGCCGAAACCATATTGGTAAACATGTCAACAACGATTATGTCAACATCTACCCTAGATATTATGCCTTCACACTTTACATGCCTCGTACTGTAGGCAACTAGGCTATATAACGTTTTGACAGAAGCTATGATAAGTTTCAAAGGGCCTTACTTTGGAAAAGACATCGCGGTAAAAAGTACATCATTTAAAGCTTATCTGTACTAGTTTATAGGAGGGATTAAAACACACTGCAAGGTCACTGGACAGGTGGTTATCTCATCAACTCAGCTCTCAATTAATATAAGAAAAATGATCATGGGGGACCAATGGTCACCGATTAGGCATTGTTTTCTATATAGGTAGCAAGTAGCTACAAGTATACAGTGTGGCTTAAAGGCCGGTTCTTACCTCGGTATGAATAGAATTATAATTGGGCTCGTTGAAAATTGACATTCATTTTCGCGTACTTAACATTCGTCCTTTTTTATAAATTTTCACGGATATATTGTCATTCCTATATTTCCTTCTTTCTTTCTATTTATTGCTGTCTTTCTTTCTGTCTGGTTCTCTACTTCTTCCTCTTTTTCTTTCTTTAAATGTAGGGGGTAGTTGTTAAATGTTTAGCATTACTTGACCTTGGCCTTGCCTTTTCACCTTGAGTCCTGCATAGCGAGTTTATAGAACCACTGAGTAACCGCTTTAAGACATCGTCATACCTAGGTCATGTATTCAAAACACGATCATCTTTTCCCATGAGTTCCATGGCAAGCCTAGATATACGTGTTTAAGGACCGAAGAGGTGATATAGAATCACTGCTGCAATGAATAGTTATTATTTTGTTCTCACCTCATATATTTTTTCCACTTGGTACAAAGCACCGCCAAAATACGACCCGTGATTAAAATGAAATTAAATTGCCAACATTGATTTCTTTCGCACATCACACCGACGCCATCTGTCAAAACCTTCTGAAACTGCTTTAAATCATAAAATATTGAATGCCTTACAATCCCGCTATTCCTTTGACAACACACGGTAAAGTTATCAAATTTCGTTTTCTTTATTTTGTTTTTAATAACAGCATTGATAGCAGTTTAATTTAGCAAACTTGATCGCGGTTGCCTTTCTTCCCCTAGCACCCTAGCAATTACTGTTTTCCCAACCTGGACTGGGATGTGATGAGGGGGGTCTTCCCGTGATGCAGCGGGATAATATATCAAAAGGCCCGTGGGTACACCTATCGATTAGAGCGGGTAATTGAGTTACTCTATCCCTCATAATTCGAAGAGTACACATCGTCTGCTTGACGCGTGTCTTGTGTGCGCGTGCGTGCGTGTGAGTGCGGGTTCGAGGTGGATGGAGGGTGTGTGTGTGCGGACACGTCCACGCTATTATGGTGGGTGTTTCCGGTCACGTCAACGCGTTGAAGTGTGTGAAGATGCAACTGCACTGGGCTGGTGATGAAAAGGAAGAGCCCTCTCCATTCAAGTGTCAACATTTGATTAAGTGCAACGACCGCGTCGGGAAAGATAATCTAAACTTATTTTTAGAGAGGCTGCCTATCGGCTGCGCTTTGAGTATAGAATTTTATAGCTCGATTTAACCTTATATCGATTCTTGCTTTTTCACCATGGCCGCGTATTTTTGCTTTTCGCTCTATAACGGTATAGGCTTTATCCAAAAACAAAGATAAAATATTATTTATTAAGTTCTTTTCTTTCAAGTGATTAGCATAAAGGTCTCTTTGCATCCAGTGACACTAGAAATGCCATGTTTAAAGTTAGGTTTTTACGTTTGTAACTTCATTTTTAAGATCCATATCGTGCATAGTGTATAGCAGTGTTAACTTCATTTCAAGATTTTCTTTTTTAATGTTCTTGTGATTTTGCTCTGGACTCACTTTGTATATATCAATTGTAGGAGAAATACAAGCATTTAATAAATTTTCTCTCAAAGAGGCGTGCAGGAATATAAAAATGTAGGTGGAGCACAAACTTGTGATTTGATAATAATCGACTATGCATATAGTTTCAATTGCATGTCACAGTCTCTGAAGGGTGGTGCTAGAATTGTTTAAGGGGGCAGGACGTTAGAAAAGTACATGTGTGAATAGCGTAACGTACAGTTATTGTATTAATCGAAATCATTTTTGTTCCAATAGGGATGGGGTTGTATCCAACTTTATCCCTATGAGAATCCGTCTATGAAGCCCCCATCACACACACACACACACGCGCGCTCACGCAAACACACACACATACTCACACTTCCCGAGCCCCTCGCCACTCTACTGGTGCTACACCACCACCCAAAACGAGACTGCAGTGACGATGTGTGGCCAATTCATTTCAGATCGTGCTGGTATGTCAGGCATGCACCTCGCATCCTCCCACCTAGGTGGTGATAGCAGCACGTTCTCACCGATAGATCTACTGAACGATTGAGATTAAAGATAAAGTTGAGTTTTGGTCATGTGATTGCATTGTGACAGAAACGGTGTGGAATCTATCAGAAAATGTTGATCATGTAGCATATAAGTATTGGTGTGTACTGCAAGGTTCTGGAATCATCAAAATGATTTTTAAAAATTGGCCCAGTCTTGGTAAAAGTAGCAAGCACTGTATACAGATAAATGTATATGGCACTACACAAACATGTGGTATAAAAATGAGGTCCTCATTTTTAAGCTGTTACATGTCATATTTAGAATATGAAGGCATTTGCAGACCAATGTTTCTCAGGGAGCTTTTATTCTCTGATGTTCTTCCGCACTTGCATAATAACAATGAAAACGCTCACAAACGATCTTTCACCTCTCCCCAGAACTCAACCTTCTCTTTAAATGCATTTTGTATAATAGTTGGTGTTCGTACCCTATAGAATTAAACTGTAACAGTTCATGACGTTTAAGTTTACTCCAAATAAGTCCATCACAATATCACTTATCACCAAGCAATGAAGCGAGTACTCTAAGCCAAGTTTATACGCTCTGATTAAAGGGATACAATGATCATTGAAAAACACGAGATATCTTAAAAGGGATGCAACAAAACTATAAATACAAATTTCACAATACATGAAAAATATCAAATCTTTATGAATAATCTCGGCTAATTTGAAGAGAGACATAAACTTCAAGATAATTACGTAGACAATCAGCAATTATCGGGTTGATATTTCAACTTGGAGCTAATGAACACATTTACCGATGCAATGTGACCTCCCACTCAGAGTCTCACACGAAGATGGCAGTTATAAGGGGGCGGTCCCTATGATAAGCTCGGCATTATTGATATTCGCCACACCCACATTCATCAGACGTTTCATTGTGAAGATACTGGCCGTGTATGTTCCAGGCTTTTATAGAATAAAGGAAAGGGGCGGGCACAATTCAGAGAACAATCTGAGATCTGAGAGAGAAAGAGAGAGAGAGAGAAAACAAAATCATTTTTTAACATCATTATCATTATCATAATTATTATCATATTACTATTATAAAAGAGAGAGCGAGAGAGATGGGGGCATTGATCTGGTGTTGTCTTCCTAAGGTATGCCACTTCGGTTTTAAGATTGGACACAGACCAGTTGTTTTCCTCCTATCTATCCATATCTCGTTTAGCACCCTTTTTCATGGTCTAACAAACCAGGCTCCCACGTTTTGTTTTTCTTTCTTTCTCCTTAATTCATGGGATTCCTGTTCCCAACAAAATATGAAAAATTATCAATTAAGAACTTTCTTAGGAAATGTCTCAATTTGCCAGCACCATGTCCAAGTGTGGTTAAGTCATTTATATGCAGTGTTTTCAAGGACTTTTTTTTTGCACTCTCTCTCTCCCTCTCCGAAGTGCGGTTACATACCGCAATGGAAAAATTACTATCTACACGACAATTTACACAATCAATTATCCCTTATTTTTGTTTTTCTCCATCAGTCATACTTTTCTTTTCTTTAATATATTGTTAAAAGCAGCTGCATTGTACAGTTTTCTTTACCTCGATCTACTTACTAAGTAAGATTTCTATCTCTTTATACTCAGCCAGGTCTTCTTAATTTCGTAAAAGTACAGGAAAAAAAAAGGAAAAAAAGAAGAAAGGGTGATTAATTATTGTAAGAAGTGGATAAAGAAAGCGCAAGGTTACTTCAACTTTTGCATGGGTGATAAAGTGCTTGCACTATGATGTCACATAAAGATGTTTGTCTTTATCTCCTCAGCGTACAAATCGTATGATTGATGATTGTAAATATCAATCATTTATCAAACCATTATCAATTTCATGGGAAGGGCTCGCTCACAATATTTTTGAAAACTGTACAGAAAATTCAGCTCGAACGCTACAATTTATCGCCGAGGCACATTATTATCTTGTTATTGTTGAAATCCTCTCTAACTCTCTCCATCAAAAAATCGAAAAAAAGAAGTCATTACTTCTCTCTCTCTCACTCTCTCTCTCTCTCTCTTTCTCTCTCTCTCATTCTAATTCTCTCTCTAACTTATTCATATCATATTTTTCTGCGGGTAAGTAACAATATCAAAGCGTTAAATAGTTGACCCCAAGTTAGATTTCACAGCTCAAAACTCCAATAAAGAAATATCCCTGAATAGATATTAAGAATGTTTTGAAGCCGATTAGCGATTATGCGGATTAAAGAGAAAAGCCGTAGATCGGTTCTCGTGACTTATCTTTCATGACAAAAATTGATTATTGTGTCTGGAAAGTAGTCCCCATCAAGTGTTTTTGTTTCAAATTGTCCACATGGACTAGACAGAAGTATACTCTTTGTTAATTATTAGCACTTTGTTTGTTGATGGAGAGAGTTTAATGTGCTATTTATCAAGCATGTGTCACTTCTCGCACGTAGCACTTTAATTTGCATTTACCCATTTTCGATCGCTCGTTCTATCCGTCTCTATGTCCCTCCATTCCTCTCTTTCTATTTATGTTTCTCTCACTCTATTCTTCCTTAATTGTCTCCTTTTCACAACTTTCTATTTAAAAATGCATCTCACTATGAATATTTGTGAAATTTAGCTACCATGTGAAAATAATGTGAAATTAATAGCAGCCATCCATCACAACTATTACCGTATTTCCCTAATTCTTGTTGAATCCTTATCTTATTTCCTTCACAGTCTCCTCTTCATTTCTGGTTTATACCCTTTTTTCACCTTTATGCTATAATAATATTATTCGACTACTGTTTTCAAAAATAGAATACAATATCATTCTCACACTACAATGAATTATTTTACAGTTATTTCTAATGCAATATTTTCCTTCCAACTAGAATAGCATAATTACATCATGTCCCCATTATCAATATTCATTTCATTCATATATTCCAAATTGTAGGTTTGATTAGATGATGTTGCCTCACCGCATTGTGATCGTGTGGGACGAAATAGATACTTCATCACCATCAAATTAATTACTAAGAAAGAAATGAGGAATTCGTCTTACTGATGAAACTGTGAGTCTTCTCTCGTAAATGACAGCTCACATGAAAAGTCAATGACCGAACAGTTAGCGAATAATGTGCCCACTTGATTAATGACTGCGTGATCAAGGGCGGAGCTAGTGTGTTGTTTTTTTTTCGATTTTGAGGGGGGTGTGCCAATTGGTTTATTGGTACAGGCATGATTGTAGGAGTTTGGACTGAAATGGATCGGGGATCAACTAATCATACACACCAAAGTCATAGAGTTAGCCAAAAATAGAAATAATGGAAAGAGGGTTTGCCTCTCCCCCCCCCCCCCCGTTCTTTTGAGTTTTACCACAAACACGTAACACTCGAGATGATCGATATCATGTACCAAATGAACAAAACAAAAATGCACTTGAAAAAAAGACAATCAACATTGATTTATTTATTTTATTTCCCTTAATAATATTCGCACCTCGTTTAAAGTTGAACCTATTTATCTTGCACCCTCTTTCTCCCTCTCTCTCTCTCTCCCTCTCTCTCTCCCTTCCTCTCTCTTTCTCTCTCTCTCTCTCTCTCTCTTCCCCTCTCTCTCTCTCTCTCTCTCTCTCTCTCTATTCCTCTCTCTCTCTATGTATTCATTGAATTTATTTCTCAAAACTCCAGTTCCATTTCGTGCATAACATAGAAGCGAAGCATTTTCCATAGTCGTAGTTTATACAAACTGAAACATAATCCTAACCCCCTCCCCCTCCCCTCCTTTCTACATGTGTGGATAGGGAATGCATTATGTGACAGGTTTCATTACCATATCGAAATTATTTAGGGTGTTGCCTTCGTTTCACCTCTACCTCGCTCTCCCTAAGACTTTCCATTTTTCCCATTTTCTCAGTTTTCCTATTTTCTTTCTCTACATCTATCCATCCATCCTTACCCTCCTTATTTCAGTTCCATTTCGCTTTATTCATTTCGTCTCCCCTAATGCTATGCATCGCTGCGTATTCATTGTTTCCCTCCACTCAACGTTATCAATTTCATCTCAATAACGACCTTATTCATCAGGGCTGTTCATAGTTTAATTAATCCTATTCATTAGACGACGTCTATGTAAAGGATGAAAAGCGCGGTATAAGTAATAATAATAATAATAATAATAATAATAATGGATGCAGACTACATATTTTTTCTTTCATTTCATGCTCCTAACCAATATCCTAATTCGTTTTTAAACTGTAAATGAATAAATAATGGAATCAAAGAAAGAAAGGGAGGTAGAACGAAATAAATAAAAGAAATGATAAATAAATAAACTAATTAATTAATTAATAAATAGTTAATTAATTAATAAATATAAATAAGCGCTTAAATACATCACCAACCGGAGTAGTGATGCATTAGTAACTTGCATTCAAGTACTTTTTACAAACTCTAATTATATTTTCCTTTAAAAAAAACATCTCTGTCATTCCTGGTAACGCAAACGATAAAATAATCATTGATGCGATGAATGATGCTTGTATGGTCTATGTACTAAGATAAAGAGTCAACGACCGTTTATTAAAATGATATGATAGATTGCGATGCATTTTATAATATCCCTTCACAATTATATTCGCGGTGATAATATAGTCTTCGTTTGGAAACCCTGTTTGAAAGTTATGAAATATCTACATCGAAGATAGTATGTAAAGGGTGATTGTGTTCTTGTGGTCAATTATCTGGATTTTGAACCACAAGGTACAGGGTTCTAATCTTTGCCACGGTATTTGGCAAGATATTGGTCTATTTTTGCTACACTCAGGTGAGGTAAATGGATACTTGACAGGAATCCATTTCCTGAATTGCTAAAGCCGGGGTAATAATTATGGAGCGCCAGAAGTGTCAAGCCTGACAGACATTCACTATAAGTATTAAAGGATGAACTTAGGCGAACTAAATCCATTGGAATAACCCATTTCGATATTGTCTTCAGAAAAATATCTGGCAATTGAAGTGAAGCAGAACAACAACGGTAATGAACTAGTATTTTTTTCAGGAGCCCAGAGTGGGTGCCCCGCCCTGTTGAAAGCCCAGCAATATTAGGAAGCCATGAAGTGAATATATTATACCAAATTCATCCATGATTTCCATAGTATAGAATAATTGAAACTGAGCTCAAACCTAGTGCAAACCCTTATCATTTGAAAAGAGATATAACGTTTTAAACGACTATAGCTCATTAAAATGAAATAAATTAAATGGATTGCTAATAGGAATAGCTATATGCACTTTTGTTATACCATAGATATTAGCCTTTTGTCTGGGTAACCGCACTATCTCTCTGTAGCTAAATATAAGCTGCCGATATCTTGAAACCCAATCGATTGTTTTCTATCACTTAATTGTTGATTTTGAAAAATCGTTTAATGTCGTAAAATAATTCGATATCATTGACGCAAATGTTTCCAACAATTGTTTACTGAGAAAACTTTATCGGACAATAACTATTCTCGGCGACACCTCTTTTAAATGACGACAATAGGAGGAGGTGAACGAGTATTGATGTGAGTAAGAAGCTGAATGCATACCAACAATAGGTCCCTTGGAATAACAGGTAGTCGCGTGAAAACAGGCGCGGATCCAGGATTTCTTAGGGGGGGGGGGCCCATTTTTTTTTTTTGGTCCGAAAAAAATCGTTACGACTCAGCCAGCCGCTAAATAAGCCGGGGGGGGGGGGGGGGTGGGGGGGGGGGGGGGGGAAGAGGACACTTTTTTTTTTTGGTCTCGAAATTTGAAAATTTGACATTTTGTTCCGTTTGGGGGGGAGGTGAGGTCACCTTTTTTAGGTCTGCCATTGGCATTTTTTTTTTTTTTTTTTTTTTTAAATTAAAAAAAAAATCACAGAAAAGGGGTGGGGGGGGGGGGTTGCTCCAAAATACACACATAAAAAACCGAAGGGGGGAGGGTCAACCCCCTAACCCCCTCCCCTTCTGTACGTGCCTACTCGTCTGAAAATAGTATTTCCCCTCCCGCGCGAAGCGCGGAAGCTTTTACGTTTCATTAAATCATTCGAAAAAGAAGACGATTCGTTGTACAGTTTTTTACTCTTAATCCTCGTCTTAATTCACCCACTCTCCCGCGCAAAGCTCGG